>RXPK01000327.1:584533-752667 GCA_004143645.1 Protaetia brevitarsis | reverse complement strand
TTCGGAGATTTTTCCAACATCCAGAATTGCATGTATTTTTTTTCGAAAACGTCATGTAATTCAACGGTACAATTAGCCTAATGATCCTACGTATTGTTATTTAATTTAACAAGATCCAAAATGCAAAATTACCAGGTATTCATTTAAATAATAAAGTAGATCTACTCCGTACTACCGGTAGTTCGCCATTCGAAACTTTTAAATGTGTAGAATTTATTTGGCGCACATTTATGAAACATTTTTCTAAAAAACAATAATTAATAGCTATGGATCGTTGCATCTTAGGCTGGACACCCGGTATAAGACGAAGAAAGGGTAAAGACAAAGAACTTAGTGCGTAAAACGAATCACACACGTAGGCTGCAACTAATCATTTCACAAGAAAAACCATATTTTATAAATGCCTCCAGACATCTGCATAACTTGTCAATTGGCACGATCGCACATTTCGCTGAATGAAAACGACCATTCGCCTCCTGTTGCTCTAAAATAAAACAGCCAAACGCAAATTCGCATTACCGCGCGATATCGAGTGCGAACGGAAAACGATAAAAACACGATACCACGGACAAAGAGAAGAAGATGACCTGCTGCCTATGTTCGCCTCACAGTGCATCCGAATCGTGACCGCTTCGATACTATGTAGTCTCTGTGGCGGAATCAAGATGAATGGCGAATCACGTTCGCAACGATGCATTTGGTGTGTCCGCGCGTTGCCAACTACTATAGCCCGTCCGTCTGGGCCGGCGCGAATAAAATCATTCGCATGTTGGTTCTCCGGCTCAATTTTCGCGAGCGGTCTTACTATAAGCGAAGCACACGTTATATACACAGCTGTCAATAGAGTAAGCTTATTTATTACTATTACTTAACACTTAAGTATAGTGGAATCATTCCTGAAGGATCGCGCCCAGAACGTGACTATCAGTCAAAACAATAGAGGGTATTTTCGCAGAAAACAATCAGTAATACCGGGACACAAGGTTAAGTGCTGATCCTCTATTATTTTTAATATTTGCAAACGCTCTTTATCATAATTTCTATAACAGTAAGGTCTGTCAATTTGCTGATGATGCTTGAACTGTTTTTTCAGCGGAAGTATTATCGGCATTATCTGGAAAAAACACTGACTGCCAATTCAACGCAACAAAACTGTTTAATATTGAATGTTGAAAAAACAAACTTGATTGTTTTTCACTGCCACAAACGGAGCGATTCTTCACTATTTCTGCGTATAAATCGGACTGTTCTGTGCGGAATTGTACTACTCAAATTTGGGTGCGTGTAGATAAACTTTTATATGGCAAATAAATAATTATTTGTAGGTAAATCGATCATTTATATTTGCCATTTAGGTACTTAAATCTAATGTGACAATCGAAGTTATTACTTATCGTAAATATGGGAAAACTACAGGGGTTTGCGCAAACTTGTAAAGTCACAGATCAGGGAAGCATATAAAATTTACATCCCCGATAGGAATGGGGAACGTATTGATGACCCGCAATCAGTTGTGGATGCTTTCTCCGATCACTTCTTGAGCGTTCTTCAAAAATCAACCGTGTCCTACAAACTGATGATTATATATTCGAATACGTATATTCACATCGATGCCCCTAAGTGAGAAAGACGTTCAGTCTGCAATAAAATCGTTTGAAGAATAAATTACGTCTGACCTGATAAATACCAGTCTTTCATTTTACAAGGTTGCTCGTCTGTACTTTCCTCGCCTTTGTGCACTATCTTCAACTTAGTGTTTAGAGACTTGCTCTTTTCCGTCAGCATGGAAGCTTGCCCGATTTGTCTATTTTTTAAAAAGTGGTGCCCAAACAACATTAGAGTAATTACCGTCCAATTTCAATTCTGTCGATCTTTATAAATTTTGAGACCGCTCTACTTAATATATCTACCAGCAGTAGCGAATTACATTTCAATACTCAGCATGGTTTCGTGAACAAGAGATCGATTTGTACCAATCTGGGAATGTTGTATAATACAATTCGGAGACCTTGGATGCGCAAGGACAGGTTGACGCCATCTACATGGATATGTTCAAGGTTTTTGACAGGATTGACGATGGTATCTTGTTCGATAACTGCGTCGTTTTGGATTTGGCAATTCTCTGATCAACCTGACTAATGCTTATTTAACTGGACATGAATTTCTTATATCCTACAATTCTGCAAATAGATTGATTACGTCGGGAGTGCCACAGGGTTCCAACTTGGGTCCGTTATTCTTCTTGCTATTTATCAACGATGCTTCTACTATCGTGGATTGTCAGCTACTGATGTTCGCAGATGATATTAAAATATTTTCATCCATAACATCTAGCTAGGATTGCTTGAAATTGCAGGCGGGTCTATGTTTGGTATCTGATTGGTGTATGGAAAATAGATTGGATTTGAATGAATCCTAACTTTTACTCGAAGAAAATCCACCATCTTACACAATTACACTATAGGATTGGAGACGTTGATGCGGTGCACTAAAACCAAGTTGGGAGTAGTATTCGATACTCAATTAAGTTTTAATGACCATGTTACGGAGATTGTGTCTTCAGCTACGAGAAGCCTGGGTTTTATTCTGCGCAATACAAAAATGTTTACCAACATATATTCTTTTTGGTACGTTCCAAACTAGAGTATGCTGCCATCATATGGAGCTACAATGTGCACATAAGCGCAAATGAAAACGTACAAAGACACTTTCTCAAATATCTCTTGTTTTAAAACATAAAATATTTTACCCATACGAGGTTTTCCACACGAAACCTTACTAAGTGCTTTTTTTGTGGCATTGGAGTTAAGAATATAGTAATAGCTGTCTTTCTTCTTTTTTGTAGCAATAACAGTTTAACAAGATTGTTTCTCCTTTAAAAAAAGGCTGTGCGCGCTATTTTCAATCTTATGCAGGGATATGTAGGGAATTTCAGGAATAATAATATTCTGCTGTTGGCTTGCTTGTATATATATGAACGAGCTGTATACAAACACAGAAATGGATTGAATCAAAACGAACAAAAAACTCGGAGCTGTTATTTAAAAGAGAACATACGACGATTTCATAATTTAAAAACACTTTAGTATAAGAATTGATATCATATACACTGTAAAAAATTACAGTAATTTTGCCATAGTAAATCAGGAATATTACGTAATAAGGTTGTGAATTTACCAAATAAATATGTAAATTTTGTTTTACATGTTTTTTTTCTAGGTATATTTTAACATGGAAAAAGAATTTCGGTAAAATTATGAGCTTTTCTGTAAGTTTAACGATGTATCAAAATTCAAAGGAAATACAGGAAAACATGTACATTTTTGTATTTACTCTCAAATTTACTTAAAAGTGTAAAATTGACATTTTTTTGGGGTATTTAGTGTACTTTAAAAGTAATTTTACTAGTGAACTATTAATTTTGCTGTAAAAATATGAGGAGCGTTTATATTTATTTGTTTTTACTTGAATTTTCGGGTAAAACTATAGATATCATGGAAAATACGAAATTCATACGCCGCAATGTGATTGGTTATTGGATTATTTATCTGTGCGCGTAGTAAATTTATTCGTTTGTCGAACTTATTATTGGCCCTTCAATTCATATCATGTACGTCACAAACAATCGTGGTTTTTCGAGTAAGCGTGTTCATCTTGATCCCTGGTTGAGCGATTCAGTATGATCTATTAGGTGCTACAAAAGAATTAGGTAAGTTGCTGTACTTGCTCTCTTTATAAAAATACGCATGAAAATTACTTCAGTGTTCGGTAAATATAGAGTTCATATAAATATTACTTACGAATTTTACAGTACAATCTTTGAAAAACACATCAGCATGCGAAATTTACTAGATGGTAGAAATTTTACCTTTATGAAGCAAATTTACCTGTAAAATTGTAGGCAACTTTGTTACCAACGATTTTACATGTAATTTTACTGCAACTTTTTTTACAGTGTAGAAGACAGATCCCCTTAAGAAATAAAAGTCAAGCCGTCGCAGTTTTTTGTTTACGAAAAAATGCTTCAGATTCTGCAGTAATTAAGGAATGCACTTGTATTTAAAATTATATTCCTTTTGAAGGTATCATCAAATCTTGTTGGCCATATAGACAACGCAAAAAACTTTTTCAAACAAACAGTACACCACTACCAATCCTAAATAATTGTTAAAAAGAATTTAAGTTCACTTCTTATTATTACCTATACCTACTATAATATGTAATTAGTCACGGTACTGTATATAGAGTATCTCTATACTTCCGTAAGAACGTACTCGACTCGCAAGCGCGTTTTTACGACCCACCAAGGTGATAATGCCGGAGCGAAAGGTTAATGAAAAGGGTATCTTAATAACAACCTACCAGTCGTATTGGATGTAAAGTTCATCGGCGTTACCTCGCGCCGTTCAACGTTCGAACGGTGTACGAATGGAAATCCATTAAAACGGCACGTATGTATGTTTGTAAGTGTAAGTGTATCTTTCTTGCGTACTCATATTTAGTAGTTAATGGCTTCGATGGGAATAAAACATTGAACTTGCAATCAAATATGAGTGGAGTATTTTATTTTGTTGCGTTATTACTTTTGCGTCTGTGAAGATCTTCTTATCTTGATGTTTCCTGTTTAAAGATAGGGCACGTTAAATTTAAACGATTGTCAAAAAAAAATATCAAATCTTAATAAGTCCAACCTCAATACTTCTATTTTACTGATAAGCTCTTTTCACCAAATTATATTATTGTTACTTTTCATTATTATTTAATCAGTTTTTAGGATTTGTAACCACAATCTGGTCACCGGTTTTCTCCAGGGCCGTAATGATGATTAGGACGGAGATTTGGCTCTGTAAAGGTTCCTAGGGGCTATGAGAACAGCAGCTATCAAGGTAGTATTTGATCTTATCCCTCTCTATCTGAAGGTACTCAGGCAGAAATATTTCGGGAGAGATCTATTGGAGCCCTCGAAGGTCCTCAAGTTTCCACTGGGCAAGATTACGGGATTTATAGAGAACACCAAGCTGCTTCGAGTGAGAATAAGAGAATCAATAGGGATGGTACAATGAGCACCTTGCTCAAGTGCCCGGACATCAAGTGCCCACCCTAACTTGAATGAATGAAAAATGAATACCCCTCTCCATATTTCGGTAGAGAGCGTAGCAAAAAGAACCACACTCAGAATGGTCAAGGAAGGAACGATTAGGCATAGGCCTCAATCTCCTAACGGCGATCAAACCTGGGATATGTCCCGAGATGACATGTCAAACAAACTCAGCTTTGTGAAGGAATTCACTACAAAGCTTAGTAGCAAGAGTGTCTGGGAGCATAACACCATCTTGAACTTGAATAGAAATGCCATCAAATGGTACGCTGATGGCATTTCTATCAAATAGGAATAGGAATGGGCCTAGAACAAGTATTTCGAAAGCTTGGAAAATATCTAGTATATTTAGGCGGAAATACACGCTATTGGAAGATGCGTCCAGTTCAATATTAATAGAAATTATCGAAAGCAGGAGATTATCATCATGTCTGATAGTCAAGCAGCCATCAAAGAGCTCAGCTCACATGAAATCAGTTCCAAGATGGTCTGGGAATGCCTAGGGAAATTAAATGAGCTAGGCAAAAGAAATAAAGTAACCCTCCTGTAGGTTCCGGGTAACGCAGGAGTGGAAGGAAACGAGATAACGGATAATCACGCAAAAAGAGGGCTGGAATGCCTTTTGTAAGGCCTTAATCCTTTTGCGGGATAAGTAGCAGTATATTATTGGAGAAACTGGAGCAGAGAAAATCTTATTATTGGGAGAATCTTCAGGAATAAAGTAAAAAGTAAAATTCTTCTGGGAACCTATAACCATAAGAGATTTGTAGAATGCATCAACCTGAGTAAGAATAACGTTCGCATATTAATAGCAATACTTTCAAACCATTGTAAACTGAAGGGACATCCGAGTAAGCTTGGATTCGCAAAGGAATCTCAATGTCGATTTTATGGGGAACAGGAGGAAACACCCATCCACCTCCTCTCAAACTGCGTAGCACTGTACAACTCGAGGGCGTTGCACCTGGGAGTATGTGAAAATAATCAGTTCCAAGATTGCCTGGGAATATCTAGGGAAATTAAACGAGCTAGGCTAAAGGAAGGAAACGAAATTACTGATAATCTTGCAAAAAAAGAGCTGGAATACAACTCGCAGGGCCTGAATTCTTTTGCGGGATAAGTAACAGTACAATACTGAAGAAATTGAAAGGCGAAATGGGGCGAAGAAAATAATTCACTCATTGGAAGAATCACCAGGCAATGAGGCAAGTTAAAATTCTTGTGGGAACCGATAACCAAAAGAGGTTTACAGAATGCATCAACCTGAGTTGATTCCTAAGTAGTACTCTTAGGCCATTGTGGAATCAAAGGACATTTGAGTAAGCTAGGATTAGGAAAGGAATTTGAATATAGATTTGTAGGGAGCAGGATGAACCACCCATTCATCTCCTATCAAATTGAGTTGCACTGTGCAACTCAAGGGCGTTGCACCTGGGAGCATGTGAAATCGAAGAGGGAACTTACCCAATCTGAGGTCTTCTTGTATCCTGCATATTTTGAAAGCAATAGAATTGGAAGGCCGGCTGCAAAACAGCAAGAATAGGGGACATAATAGATTTCTTAGATGCTGGTATAACATCATCCTCCATCCATACATACATACATACTACATTACACGCAATGTTTGTAATTCCAGATATATACAATATCCAAAATACCATTCGCACTCATAAATAATAGTTTTCTAAGAAAATTGAATGTAGATAAGCACATCTATACATTAATGAGGTACATAAAGAGAGATTTATAAATAGCTTCAGCCAAGAAATTAATCTCAACAATAATCTGAGATTGCAGAACTTAAAAAAGGCTTAATACTAATTGTAAGTAGCGTTGGCGATGACGGTGAATTGAAATGCTTTGTTTGTCACGATAAAGTTGATCTTCAGTTCCATTTTTAACGATAATTACCAATTTTACACTTAACTTGAGTCCTCATTCTTGTAAAAAAAGTTGCAGTAAAATTACATGTAAAATCGTTGGTAACAAAGTGCCTTACATTTTACAGGTAAATTTGCTTTCATAAGGTAAAATTTCTTACCATCTAGTAAATTTCACATGCTGATGTGTTTTTCAAAGATTGTACTGTAAAATTCGTATGTAACATTTATATGAACTTTATATTTACCAAACACCGAAGTAATTTTCATATGTATTTTTATAAAGAGAGCAAGCAATTTTCCTAATTCTTTTATAGCACCTAATAGGTCACACTGAATCGCTCAACCAGGGATCAAGAATGAACACGCTTACGCGAAACCTACGATTGTTTGTGACGTACATGATATCATTGAGCCAATAATAAGTTCGACAAGCGAATAGAATTACCTACGCGCACAGATAAATAATCCAATAACCAATCACATTGCGGCGTATGAATTTCGTATTTTCCATGATATCTATAGTTTTACCCGAAAATTCAAGTAAAAACAAATAAATATAAAAGCTCCTCGTATTTTTACAGCAAAATTAATAGTTCACTAGTAAAATCACTTTTAAAGTGCACTAAACACCCCAAAAAATATAAAATTTACACTTTCAAGTAAATTTTGAGAGTAAATACAAAATTGTACATGTTTTTTCCTGTATTTTCCTTTTGAATTTTTGTTACATCTTAAACTTACATGAAAAAGATATAAATTTTACCGAAATTTCTTTTTCCATGTTAAATATCCTAGAAAAAACATGCAAAACAAAATTTACATGATTTATTGTGGTAAATTCACAACGTTATTACATGTAATATTCCTGATTTACCATGGCAAAATTACTGTAATTTTTTACAGTGTACAGTAGACATTTCAGAACTCCTTACTTGCTTCGAACTAAACGTTTCAATAACTAAGCTGTGATCAGGAGAACTGAGTTGTACTGCTGATGATAACAGCTCCGCTATTTTTGACTCTTTTTGATAAAGAGCCTTAATATTCTCAATCTCATACTTGCTTCATTCTAACACTGAGAATTCAACTTAGGTTTATATAAATAAAAGTTGAACATCTAAAATAAACCCCGAATATTTTTCGAGCATATCTTCATGTGCGAGATACACGCCTTTTTATACCGGCACCATAATTACGATAATTACTAAACATTAGGAGTCCTTATTTAATTAAAATTAATAAATTGGTGGGAGTATTCGCCTTTGAAATCATCTCCGGTGATCGCCGAAGAAGAAATCTAACTGGAAGATCTTATCTTAATGTGAACCTGGCACGACCATATATTATTTTTTAACGAATGAGCTTTCCTGTACAGCGGGCGAGGATGTATAACACACGTTCTCAGATAGGTATCTCGACGTACTCTATGTAGTAATTACCATTAAACTTGTACGGGGTATCGATTATTCAATTTAATTTTAAAATTACCAAAATGAAAAAGGAATTAGGGGAAACAAAAGCATTTTCTGTCACAGAGGAAGAAGCATATTTTATTTTGCAATCTGTGAAGTGTTAAATAAAGATAATTGGCATTTTAAGTTACAATTAGTTGTTGTTTAAAGCTTAAGGTGATGTAGTTCGATTGCTTTATATAGGTACCCAAGTTCTGATTAAAGAAGATTCCCCTTTACAGTAGCCATTGTTCTCCTTAATTGGTCGTAATGGTATTAGCTGCTAATTGCTTTTAAAGATGCACTTGTTAGATATATAGTTTTTTCTTATATGTTATTCCTTCATTTAGGGTTTATCTACATGCATTATTGTGCATTCGGGACAGAATACGCATTGAATTAAAAAAGAAAATTAGGTTTTAGAGCATTCATCGAAGATCTATTATAGTAGATGAGTGATAGATTAGAAATGTTTATTAAGCAAACAAGAGCATTGAGAAATAGGTTGTAAAACGACAAGTTTGAAAACTATCAGCTTCGATCTATCAAAAATGTGTCATCTATTAATTCTCCTTACATGAGAGGACACAAGTAAAGTTCTCCGACACAATTTTTTTCCTTTAATAAACAATTTGTAGTTTGTATAAATGATATTCACTAAACACCTATACTGCAATGTTATACGCGGAGGTGATATGAATAGACGCGTGTAAATTTAAAAAAAAAAAAACAAAAAAATAATCGTATTCATCTATTTCGGCAGATGCAGCGTGCGTTATTTCGGGTATATTACCAGTAGATTACGTTTGAGGGAACTTAAATCTCGTAGAGACGCGAATAAGATAGCGTTTGAGGGTTTAATTACCGGGCGATTTAGAAAGTAGATATAGGGAGCCGATTTCTTCCTGTGGAATTAAAAACTATTACTTATAATAAATTTATAGATACTTTTGAAGAGGATATAGAAATTTTGACGGATGGGTCAAAGGATGAAGGTGGTACAGGAGCAGTTTTTGTTGTTTATAATAGGGATATTGAAATATATAATCAAAAGCTTAAATTAGGGGATCATTGCAATAATTTGCAGGTAGAATTAGTTGCAATAAATCAGACAGTACGTTATATTTAATTTATACGAAACGTGCGAATCATAACTGATAGTTTATCTGTATTAGACATGTTAGAATATGTAAAATGCCTGACCGATTCCGTATTAGATACCTAGAATATATGATACGCGAAGGAGGTGTAAAACTTTTATAGACTAGGGCTCACGTGGGTACAATGGGCGATTAGCGAATGGGATGGTGTCCAAGGGGATAGTGCGATAATTAGCTAAGGGTTAACTTCGATTAGCACTAGTTAAAAAAGCGTTTGGAGATAAACTTATAATGATTGCTAGGACAGGTGAGATACTACTGTAAACGGGAGGTGGACTAGGATATTTGTCAGTAACGTTACACGTTTTAGGAAAATGAGGGTTAATTTATCGTATCAGGCGGTAGAATTAATAACAGGTCACGGTAATTTTAATTCATATTTATGTAGAATTGAGAGAGGGGGGGGGGGGGTTAATGATTCGCATGTGAATGTGGTGGGGTAGATACATCGGGTTATGTTTCATTTGAATGTCCACTCACTGATGAGTGGCGGTCGCGTACAGAAGCTAAAGCATTAGCAAATAGGTTAAATTGGTCGTGACAAGAAATACATATTAGGGATAGAATAGAATAGAATAACTTTATTATTGCAGTGTTTCAATATAAAAAAATTACGATGCAAAAGTCAGGTCAAAAACACATATCTATATTTGTAGATTTGAGGTTAAGAATTCTTTTACATTATATGGCTCTATTTCTAGTAATTATTTATATACATGATTTTTAAATATTGACGATTTTTTTACAGTTTTAATATGTCATGGCAATTTATTATAGAACCTAATAATTGCCTGATTATGTTCTAAAATGCTCTCACTTACTGTGAGTCCACGGGTAGCGATAATTGGTTTTAAACCTTGTAGAATACCCGTGTTGTAATTCACTATCTTCGAATAAGTAGTTGTTTTTAAATAAGAAGATTAGCAATTGAAATATGTAAATACTGTATACAGTTAAAATGTTAGTTGTTGTTTGAAAAATGCTCTGCAAAACTAATTGTACTATAGTTTATTAATCACAAGTAAAATTTTTCCGGTATCAAAAAAACTCTGTTTAGGTCAATACCACCACCCCAAACAACGATTCCATATTTAAATAAGATGACATTTGATTACCGTGGTTAATTTTAAGCTGGTTTATAGTTAACCATTCCTCAATTGTATTTAGATAAGTGCTACCTATGTCGATAACTTCATATAGTGTAGTACCAGTTATTAAAATAATAGTTTCGTCCCCATAATTTATAGTTAAAAAGTTACTACTTACAATAGAGGTGGGCTTAAGATTATAAATATCATTAAAGTAGACAATAAACAGTAAAGGACCTAGTATGCTACCTTGTGGCACACCTTTTCCTATGGCCATGTTATCTGAAAGAGTAGCATTATTTTTAATTTTAACATGCACTTTTTGTTGATGCTCGTTTAAATAGGAGCAAAACCAAATTAAGCTCTTACTCTAAGACCTCTTACTCCATAGTGCTGAAGCTTCTGTAAAAGTATGGAATGATCTATGCTTTTGAAAGATCTAAAAAAAATAAGCATAAGTTATTTGTTTATTTTCCAAAGCATTTAAAATTCCGCTTTTTTGTTCGAAAAGAGCAGTTTCCGTATTCTTATCCTTAATGACGTCTTGTTGACATTTGTTCATGATGTTAAACTTATCGAGAAACCCCAACAATCGGTTGTATGCTACTCCTTCAAATAGTTTAGAAAAACGTATTAATGGACTAATGGGTCTGTAGTTTTTCAAATTATCCACAATTCTACATCACCTGATTTATAAATTAGAACAATCACCGCTTGTTTAAATGAGTCCGGGAAAGCTCTAGTTGAAAAGAATCGTTTACAATGTATGCTATAGGTTCTACGAAACTGGGATAGCATTTTTTTTTTAAGAAACAACTGGCGATATTGTCAATACCCGACGATCTACAGTTCTATAGGGATTTAGGTATTGCTGATAGTTTATTTGCATCTCTTGGTTGAGAGTAAAAAGAGTAACGGTTACTATGATAATGAGTCTAAATGCTACTACAGAATTAGATAAGTCACGGCATGGTATTTAGGCAGTTAGTTGAGTAATACGTGTTTTTAGGTGAGTTGGTGGTCTGAATTATAACTACTAGCTAGTAGCATTAGGCCTATAAACTAAATATTTAAAATATAAATCTTTTGTTTGTTTTTACTATCTATTCAAGAAAATGTTGCTTCGTGACGTTGAACCGTACTATGAATAGTACTTCGACTGGAAATATATCACTTGGAATAGTAACTGAAAATAAATATTTATTCATTTTGCCTTTAATCTTTTTTTTTACCATTAAATTTGAATCGAAATTTTTAATGCGATAAATGCCTGATTTTATTGGCTACCTAATATAGCTTCTTTTGGATACCTCATGTCTCTATATTGAGACCGTCATCATTAAAAATTTCTGATGGAATATTTTAACCATAATAGCACTATAATAATACTGGCCATACATCTGCCCCTAAATATCGCGGCTTTACATCTATTGCATCATTAAATTATTATCTACGTGTTAATGCCCTCACTGGCGATACAAATTTCTCCTTAATCATATAATATACAAGTCGCAATTATATCGTTATAAAACTGGGACAAGGGACGTGGTTAATGCATTGACAATGGTTACAATAAATGCATGCGCGATAAAATGGTTGCAATAAGCTCCCAAAGTAATATTACCGGCCACACTCCACTCAACTTCCATCAGACGTCTTCATTATCGTCGTCCACTATAATGTCGCAACTATTACGTGGGTACATCAAAGCATAATCCGATTATTGTCACCATTATGTAATCACGATGTTGAAAAACATTTAACTGGTTAATTTAGGCAGTAATTTTACACACTTATGTAGTTTCCAGGCGTGAAGTTGATTCGATTAAATCCTGTGATGTGTTTATTGGTTATTATTTTACATAGAGTAACTGTTGTTTAAAGGATAAAAATACTGTTGGTTCAGCGAAGTAAATACCATGTTTATAAGTAAATTTTTAAACCGTCACCGTAACACTTATCTGGCCTTATATCCTAGTAAATTGTTGTTAAGGGAATGAAACGCCAACAATACAAAGCAACAGATGCTTCCACAAGAAAATTCTGCATTCAAACATGGTGTGAAGGTGCTCTCCTATTGATTTCTGTTGCATATTGCTATATTCGTTGCTGCGTAAAAGATAGCAGCATATTCTTGTGATGTAGTAGTTCATGAACTTTTAATTCGCTTGTAGTTAAGTTCTATTGTGATAGAACTTGTTCGTTTTTATGTGTAAATAATGTCAACTAAACTATTTCCAACAACGAAATTGTGAAATATTAAAGTGGCTGCAGGAAAAGTGGGGGTAAGAAGAAAGATTATCAATTGTTAAATCAATTGATCAATTTTTTTTTTATTTTCATACACTGTAAAAATAATTCTAGTAAAATTACATGTAAAATCGTTGGTAACAAAGTTGCCTACAATTTTACAGGTAAATTTGCTTCATAAGGTAAAGCAAATTAAAGCAAAATTTGTTCCTAATGATAATGCATTGATAACATCATTAGGTATTATTGTATTTAAAATATTGGTTGCCCAATTATTGTTTTGTATACTTTCGGTATTTTGAGTTATTGGATTGTATTGTGTTTATTTTCTTTCTGATGTTTGAGTTTTATAGTTTGTAAAATCTCTCATACATAAATTTAGATTTCTGAAAACGTGTGTATGTATAGTGTAATTTGTCAAGCTGAAAACCATAAATATTTAGAAAATAGAAAACATGAAATAAATTAAAATCATACATTTGATTTTAACAATGTAACAATTTTAAATAAGGAACAAAATTTAAAAACACGTAATATACTTCAAATGATTCAAATTCATAAACAAAAAAACGCAGTTGATCATAAAATTGACATCAATACTTCACAAAATTATATATAACTTAATTGTATAACTAAGTATAACAGTAATATTTTTTAGAAGTCTATTTAATTACAAAATTCAATAATATTTACATATTTAACAATAAATAATCAAAACCTATTACATTGAAACACAATCTTTAACTAAAACAAAACGATATATTGAAAATTAAAGTAAAGTAAACAAAACAATTATAATTTTGTCATTTATTAGACAACAAATTTATTTATAGGTTTCATTACCACTTTATGATTTATATTTTTTATATATTTTTAGTTGAAAAAGCTTTTGCAATAAAAGCGAAACGTCGTTGAACATTTCCATGTTTTTTTGAACACCTAAAAACCGAGAAAACGAAAAAAAATTAATAAATTGTTATGTACAATACATATAGTTAAAATAAAAAAAAAAAATAACATATGTATGACTAAATAGTCATTTACAATAGATACTAAGAATTATTATCTATACATCGTTCAGATTCAAGTTGACAATGCGATTTCAGGCTGACATAACCTTCTAAACTTATTTATTTTAAAATGGTTATGTCTAAAAAAACTCAAAATCGGGCTTCTGCAGCAAAAAAGTTACTGAAATTGGTAAGACTCATTCTTGAATTTATCCAAAATGGACACAAATATTAATCGTTTACCCTACAATTTATATGTACTGCTGTGGTCTGGCACCCGAGTTTCCGGAAATTCAAATTTGTATTTTTATTCATACCAAATTACCTTTATCAATGCAATGATAGAGTTTCCACAATTCTAATATTTTATTTCGAAAAGATTTTGTTAATAGAATTGTTTGTTAAATTTAATGTAATTCTGTTTAAATTTAAATTCATTCAGTTGTACATTTTGCGTTTTATTGTGTACACATGTCGGATGTAAGATCAGTTATTATATATTGTTCTAGAAGATATTGTTTTTTTAGTTTAGAGTTTAATTTTCCGTTTCATAGTTTTCAAATTAGTTTTCTTTGCTAATCACCTCGGTGTAGGTGAAAAGAAGCTTTGTGCTTGTAATTAAATTTCAATTTTTATATACTTGTTTGTCCACGTTTAAATTAATTTTGTTTGGTTTAAATTTTGAGACCACGTGGATTTTTTGTGAATTAGGATTTTCTTCTAGAACGAATTTGTCTTTTGCTTTGTTTAGAGGATTTTGAATTGTCCTCTAGTAAATGTAGAGTCTAATGCATTTTTTGTTTTCGGCCAGAATCTTAAATTCATGGTTTTATTTCTGCATCATTGTAATTAAATGTTTTTTTTCTTTTTTTTTATGAAAATAAATTTAATGATTGTTAACGTCATTCAAAATTTCAGTTCTTTTAGTTTTGATTACTTTCACCCACATTTTATTTTTCATGATTAGTTCAATTCCGAAAATAACCCTGAGTTCAAGTATTCTTTTGCGCCCTTTTAAATTTTTATCCGCTGAGCTAGTAAATTTAAAATTTTCATTTTTTTTTCATTTTTAATTTCATTTTGCATTTATGCTGGTATCATCAGTACACAGCAGTACGTAATTTCATCTGTGACAAATATTAACTTCTAAATATGAAGTTGCAATTGATACTACATACTACATAATTCCGATATCCTTACTCTCTTGGTTAGAATCTATTTGCATTTATATTTGGGAACTATAATGTATACCTACTTCTGCAAACACGTTACGGTTACGTTTACACCTATCTGATTATACGTTAGTATGTCCTTCAAAGTACTATGTTAAATTTTAAGAACAATTCATAACTACATATACAAATATCTGTAAAAACTAACTTACCTAATTCTTTTATAGCACCTAATAAGTCACACTGAATCGCTCAACCAGGGATCAAGAATGAACACGCTTACGCGAAACCTACGATTGTTTGTGACGCATCACTATTACATTACCGCGTGATATCATTGAGTCAATAATAAGTTCCACAAACGAATAGAATTACCTACGCGCAAGATAAATAACCTAATAACCAATCACATTGCGGCGTATGAATTTCGTATTTTCCATGATATCTATAATTTTACCCGAAAATTCAAGTAAAAACAAATAAATATAAAACTTCCTTTAAATTTGTACAGAAAATTTATTAGTTTACTCGTAAAATTACTTTTAAAGTGCACTAAATACCAAAAAAAAAATTGTCAATTTTACACTTTTAAGTAAATTTTGCTAGTAAACACAAAATCGAACATGTTTTTTTCCTGTATTTTCCTTTTGAATTTTTGTTACATCTTAAACTTACATGAAAAAGCTATAAATTTTACCGAAATTTCTTTTCCATGTTAAATATCCTAGAAAAAACATGTAAAACAAAATTTACATGATTTATTGTGGTAAATTCACAACGTTATTACATGTAATATTCCTGATTTACCATGGCAAAATTACTGTAATTTTTTACAGTGTACAATTATTTAATAGAGATCACATTTATTTTGAATTGAAAAAAAGCTATACTTCCTCACTGTAACATAATATCATCTATTATCGATTGCTAGAAATCTCTATTTTCTTACAACAATTAGAATACTTAATTTTGGTTATCACAATTAGACGAACTCTTTGTAAAAACTTTTATTATGAAATATTAAGAGCATATGAAACCACAATCAGAACCGTATTTGCAAAGAATAAGCAAGTTATTCCGGTAAGAATAGCATATTCAAAATCGTTTATGCGGAGAAACTATCTGTGCGCGCTAATGACTCCTCACACAGGATATGCTCCCAGTGAACGCTGACCGGAATCTTGTAGGCCGACGGCCGGTAGCACAAATGACATAATGCGCTCCATTTAATCTCCCGGATAATTGCCAGGAGTTAATAAATCTCGGATAAGTGCGTCCAACACACAAACACATCCTTTCCGCGCCAACGGACGCGAACGTTACTTTACGTACGACGGCAGCCACGGCAGGACAAAAGAAAAATTAATGACAACCGGAGTACGTACGCGTATTCCACTCATTTACCTGCGAATATATTATCCGCTTAGCGCGCAGTCTGTGTGCCCCGAAGAAACGCGGAGCTATTTTTACTCGGGCCTCTTTGAATTGTGGAATCGAGTTCTCGGAATGGACAGCGTCGGTATATCGCGCAACACCGGTTTTGTTAAGGAGAGGAGTCGGTCGTTTTGTTCTCTCGGACGGGCGCTGGGATTCTACGCATCTGGTATTAATTCTATCAGCGCGTTGGCAAAATAGACTGCGTTGTTGGTTTGTTATTGTTTACGAGAACGAGATGCTAGAAGTTATTTCAAAGTTTCTGCTGCACAATGAAGAATTATACAGGTTGAGTTTTTATCTTAAGACAACGGAATACCTCTAAAACACTGCATCAAATCAAAAAAAGATCTTAATAAGATTTGTTATAATGTAGGGGGCTCACTGAATGGTGCCCAACTCAAGTATGTAGTTTTTGTTTGAAACTTTTTTTTCGATTCGTAACATATTGCATTGTAATCGAAAAAAATATGATTGTGAACGTCTAGAAAAAATACACAAGAAAGAGAAGCAAGCAAACATGATTTTGTGTTTTTTAATTTAACATAAACTAACATTTCAAAAAGCCATATGTTCGAAACTGTGCCTCTTCACTTCGATACATTTATACAGGGTGTATCAGATATAGAGGTAAATATAATCATATGTAGCAGCTGTAATCATATACAATCACAAAGTTTGAATGCACAGGGGGTCTATCTGTACGCATTAACGAGAAAAAAAAAATTTATAAATGCCGTGGGCTAGAGCCGCACCTGTGCCCAACCTAAATGCTGTCCCGAGTATACCCCCACATACCACTATCATTCAGCCATTACCGCTGTTAGTTTTGTGTGGATCGCCGCTTGGAGTGCAAGCCACTTCGAACATTTTATTTGAATTCTTCCCGTCTCGGAAAAACGATCCCTTTCAGGACCATCATGATTTCATATAAAGAAAATCGAAGCTTGATGCATCGGCAAAAGCGCGGGAATGTATAGATTCATTTTCGCGCGATATCATAGTAAATAGACGTGTTTGCAAATTTTCTGAATCTACATTTATTTCTGTGTAATTCGATTCAATTCATTTTGCGTTATATGATTAAATAAATTCAAAAGAAATAACTCAGATTCATGTGGTGCCGTTTATTAACAACTAACTCTCGATTCGACAAAGCAAAAGAAAAATATTTACGTTTTTGGTAACTACTGAAGCCGCATATCCGGTGAAACTCGAACGTCTTATCAGGATATTAAAAATAATACTTTGTAGACTTACGTAGAATGCTCTTAACAAAGAAGGAATGTTTATTTTATAAAAAGAAGAAATTTAAAATGCCTCAGTTTTGCTATTTTTACGAGGGCCTTTATTTATTCAGAATGACGTTAAATGAATTTTACGGCATACCATTAAGAATAATACTAAATGAGTGCAATGTATTTATACATAATACCACGTTTAGCGGGTGTTTAACATGACGTTTCCTTGCATCAGGCCCGGACTAAAGAATTTTTGGCTCTAAATTTTCCTTTTTTTTATTTTTTAATGATGAAATCCGGTTTCGGCGGGTTTGTGCTTTATATGTCGTGTAGTTAACATCCAAGCAAAATTTACTTTTTTATTTCATACATCCTGTATAGCAATTGGAAAGCTATTCAACGATACAAAGCCGTACTTTATTCAGTACTTAATAAGCTGTGAATACTTACACATTGTCCGATCCCCATTTAGATTATTAATTATTAATCCAATACAAATTAGTTAGTGTTGAATATTTGAACAGTAATGGAGGTTATAACATTACAAGAGAGAATTGAAATGATTTACATCTATGGAGAAAGTGGTAGGAATATCGATGTTGTTGTTAATCTTTATTCACAACGTTTTCCCGACAAGGTGCGATCGCGCGCTTCTTTTTATCGAGTCGTTCAACGGTTCTCTAGAGAAAGAACTGTACAGCCAAGAAAACGTAATCGTCGAAAAACAATTGCTGGAGAAAATAATTAAATCGCGGTATTAGCTGCAGTAGCTAATAATCCGCACATTAGTACTCGAAAAATATCTCGAGGATTAAGAATTTCTCAGTCCACTATCTGCCAAATATTGAAGCATAGCAATATCATCGATTTAGAGTTTCCGTGCATCAAGAACTTCATGGCGATGATTTTTAAAATCGAGTGCTATTTTGTCAATGGGCGCTTCAACGGATACAAGATAATCCCATTTTTTTGCTCGAGTATTATTTTCTAAGGAGGCGACATTCACAAATCACGGTACGGTAAATCGGCACAACATGCGTTAATGGAGTATTGAAAATCCCCATTGGTTGCGCCAAGTTGAACATCAACATCCTTGGAACATAAAAATTTGGTGTGGAATAATTGGCAATAAGCTTATTGGTCCATATTTCATCGATGGAAACTTAAATGGTGAAAAATATCGAAACATCCTGCAGAACGAACTTCCAGTGTTACTTGAAGACCTTCCCTTGGACGTACGACAAACAATGTGGTTCCAACATGACGGTTGTCCAGCACATTATTCAAGAATAGCACGAGAAGTATTAGATCGAACCTACAATCGTCGATGGATTGGAAGAGGTGGTCCAGTGTCTTGGCCTGAAAGATCGCCAGATCTTACTTTCCCTGACTTCTTTTGTGGGGCCACTTAAAATCTGAAGTTTATACAGAAGTGCCAACCACGAGGGAAAACATGATTGAGCGAATCACGAACGCTTGTTCAAGGATTACGCCGGAAACACTTCCTAGTTGTGTGCAATCATTCCAATTGTGAATAAATAAATGTATCGAAGTGGAAGGGCACATATTTTCTGAAATGGGTATGATAAAGTAAAGTTCTTCATTGTTAAATGGCTTTTTGAAATGTTATTTAATGTTAAAATAAAAAAACACAAAATCATGTTTGCTTGCTTCTCTTTTTTGTGTATTTTTTCTAGACGTTCGCAATCATGTTTTTTTTTTGCGATTACAGCGCAATCTGTTACGAATCGAAAAAAAAGTTTCAAACAAAAACTACATACTTGATGGCATAGAATCCGAATCTTCCATACAAAATATGGGTTCCCATTTAAGATTTCAAAGTTGTCCCCCCCCCCCCCCCCTCTCACTCTGAGGGAGTGAGATAGGGGATCGAGTAGGGCACCATTCAGTGAGCCTCCTACATTATAACAAATCTTATCAAGATCTTTTTTTGTTGATTTGATGCAGTGTTTTAGAGATATTCCGTTGTCTCAAGATAAAAAACTCACCCAGTATATTACAGGCTACAAGAAGTAACAATAACTGAAAGTGGGTGCCGCTACAAGATCTGAAATTTAATTAACAAAAAGAAAAGATGCAAAACACTGAAATATCTGGATAAAATACGAAAATTAAAAGCAAACTGAAATCTGTGAGCTATTACCGAAGAGATTGTTGTGAAAACTACTTCAGCAAGACGATTGCAAATGGACAACAAATCTTCGCAACAAATTCTACACACAAATCAGGTTTTTCGTATACCTATCACATCAACTTTTGAGATTTCATTTGCTCCCATTGCTTGTCACCATCAGCGTCCGATCCTGCGATTCATTAATATGTTTACAAATACTGTTGTACGTCCACACACACACAGTTTATATGCAAGCACACGAACGAGCGGGATCTCGACATATATAGAGGTCATTTTTCGTGTATAATACCTACAAAGAGTTCGCAGAATCCTCTTCGTAAATTACCCGCCCGTATTTGTAATCCCCATAATTCGTGAGACGCGCGATCTTTAGCTGGCAACACCACCGCTTAACGGCTTTCGGTAATGCTCTCGCATCGCTTTTCGTAATTACAACGGATGACTTTGATAAACTCTTACGCCAGATTCCCTTGCATAAGCGGTTCGTGATAAGTAAAAGCTCGCGAAAGCTGGATCGGCACCGTTTTCGTCACAGTGCAATGAAACGCATGAGAATGTTTATGCGAGAATCGGAATCGAAAATTATGCGATAATGCTAAACAGATCTTTAGTGGATAGTGGTAAAGAAAATCGGGATCTTTTCTTAGCGATTTCGGTTCTTTTTGTAAACGATTCAGGGTTATGTTTATAATATAATATAATCACCATAAATTCCTTTTAATGCATGAGGAAATGGGTGATTAAGCGAAATGTAGTCGTGTAGATAAGATAAATAATTAATGTTTTTCTGCTAACACTGTTAGTAAGGCAAATTTTGCCTTCTAGCTGGACTGATAGTTCATGAACTATTCGAGCTAGATCAATGACTGCATTGCCAGCTTTATGCTACAGTCGCCTGCAGTTGAGAGTTTGGCAATTGGCTCCTAGGGGGTGCACAAACTGAACGCTTTTTCATTTAGTAGGTAATTGTATGTAATGTTTGAGATGTGGTTAGCGATAAAAGTGGGTTTATACAGTTCCTAGTGTTATTCCTCTTTCATTGCTCTTGCTACTGGTAAATTTTGCCTTACTAATTGTGGCCTCGTGTGGGATTTGTAATAAAATTTGCCTCATTAACAGTATTAGAAGAAAACATTAATTATATGAATTATTCCTATTCAAAATATGTAGATAAGATAATCCACAACGTCGAAAACACGCAGGATAGATTGCCCAGAGAAGAACTAAGAGTACCAAATTGTGAGAAATAATCTTAAACCTCAAGCTTTAAATTATTGACGTCCTTTTGTTCATAAAATAAAATTTAGCAAGAAATAAACTATTGTTCATTTACTGATAGCCTTTTGTTCATTTATTTGGTTTTACTATTCATTAATTAGATTTTGTGCTTTTCTTGAATAAAGATTTCGTAAAAATATACAAAGTGTTTCATTTAAAATAGAAAAACGTTAAATTGGAAGTCTGATTCGGTATAAATACATTCAATCGAATCACCGATTTGCATTTAATTGAATGTGAAAAGTCTTATTAAAATGAGATATTCGAATAAATCTCTAACCCGGTATATTCAAACAAATATTGTTTTTGCCATCAAATTTATTTTGATAAAAAAAAACTTTCTTAAAGAAATTTTAATGGCCTCTCGATCCATGCCCGACATAGGACGTTATTTAAAATAATCAGATAAATCGATTGGCCAAAAGGTGGCATTTAATTCTTCAGTTGAAGAATTAGCGATGATAGGCTATTATTTTGGACAAACAGGATACAAATAAAAAAAAAATATAACGTAAAATAAAAAGAAAAATAATGTGGATACATCCCCAGTTTATTAACGAGAAAAGAAGGCGAATGTCACACAGTGTGAATCTCTACAAATACAATTAAGCGTGAAAAGAAAGGTTATCTTGAATCTAGAATGAAATATTTTAATAAAAAAAAAACTATTTGCAAAGATTTGCAAGATTTGAATATTTATCGTAAAAAAAACTGTTACTATACTTGAAGGATTACTTGAAGTTAATGAATTAAATGTATATTTTGGTAGGGCATCTTCTGCGCAATTGCTAGCGGACGATGAATATCTTATGTTTTATTCTAATAATGTTAGAGTTAACTCCTTTTCCTTCAGGGAAGTAACCGATTTGGAGGTTGAAACTGCAATTAGTAAGATGTCATCTAATTCCTGTGGTTGTGATGAAATAAGTTTATTAAAAATGCTTTTGTACTGTTGTCCTCTTTTAATACCCATTCTTACACATGTATTTAATTTTTGTTTGATTCATTCTATTTTTCCTACAGTATGGATACAGGCACGTGTGATTCCTGTACCAAAGAATAATAATCCGACGACTTATTCTGATCTCAGGCCTATCAGCTTGCTGCCCATTTTGTCTAAAATTTTGGAGAGACTTATTGAGCAGCAGCTACGGTGTCACATTAATAACTTTAATATTCTACCGACTACTCAGTCAGGTTTTAGACCTGGATATAGTTGCGCTACAGCTTTATCTAAGATTACAGATGACATTATTTCAGCAACTGATCTAGGTAATATTACAGTCTTGATGCTATTGGACTTCTCCAGGGCCTTTGATAAAATTAATCACCCTCTACTGTTATCCATATTGCATTATATCGGTTTAGATGCTTGTGCTGTTCAACTTCTTTTGATTTATTTGGATTGTAGAAATCAGCAAGTGTGTGCTAATAATAGTATTTCGGACTTTGTATTCTTAAAATCAGGCGTTCCACAGGGTTCTGTTTTGGGTCCCCTGTTGTATGCAATTTACACTTCGCACTTTTATTTTTTCCATAATTTTTTTGTTCTTATCATTTCTATGCTGATGATACTCAGCTTTAAGCATCGTTTTCTCCTTCTAAAATCAATACAGCTGTAAATGCAATTAATAGGGATTTGCAGCAGGTTTCGGCTATTTCGCGTCGGCATTGCTTGAGTCTTAATAAAGTGCTGTTTTATGGTTTTTGGTAGTTCATTAAATAGAATGCGTAGTAATCATTTCGTCAAGCTTCGAATGGATGGAACGGAGCTAACTCGTAAGGATTCTGCGAGAAATTTGGATCCAATTTTGGACAATGAGATGCGGTTTAGGTATAACACTACTGCAAATATTAAACGGGCATATATCAATCTGAAACTAATTTATCCTCATAGGTATATTTTAAACATTTCTAATAAAAAACTGCAATGTGACACTCTAGTGCTGTCACATTTTAATTATTACGATTCGGTATTTGGGGCGTGTTTGGATTGTATTGACAAACATGGCATACAGATAATTCAGAACTCGTGCATGAGGTTTATCTTTAGTATGCGAAGACGGGCATATATTTCCCATAAGTTGGCTGATTTGAAATGGTTAAATATGGCTAATCGTAGGAAATTGCATTTCCTATGCTTCATTTATAAAACTTAAAGGCGAATAGCCCTCCGTATATGGTTGCAAAAATTAGGTTCAGGACGGATGTGCACCATATTAATATCAGGAAAAAAGATTTAATAGATATTCCTGTGCATCATTCGCAATATTTTAAAAGGGGTTTCAGTTATAATTGTGCACAAGCAATGAATGGATTACCTGGCCACATAAAAGAGCTCTCGCTGCTGCAGTTTAAACACACAATTACAACATTTCTTGTAGATGAACAAAATAAATTAATTTAGGAGTGATTTATAAATTTTTTTTATATCTCGCTTGGGAGTGGTCATATTTTTCTGCAATGGGTTGACATGTCAGGTGTTCGCATGTTTATTTTTTGTTGGGTCATCAGGAAGAGCAGCGATCCCTTTAGGTTTACCTGATGATGATCCTTTTGGCGATAAAACTTGCTGTCTAGTTTTAATTTTGTTTTTTTCTGGCGCATATAGCATGTATGGGGCTTGCATTCTGTTTGCCTTCAGTTGTACATATACTACTAGTATTACCTATATGTTGCGTGGGAAGATATGTTATATATTCGCCAATAAACATGTTTATTATTATTATTATTATTAATCGAGCCTTACAGGTACCCGTTCATTCACTGGTGCCTTTATCCTATCAAGCCCATTTTTTGCTAGCAAACCGTAGAGTAGATTTTTTTTCACTGCTTCCAAACTTTTATTTTAATATCAACTCCCACGTCTGTTCAAAACCTGTGATCCAGTGAATGAATCAGAATCATTTTATCGTATCTATCATAGTACATACTAATTCTTGTTGCTATATTTGTCATTCCGGAAACCACTAGCTGACCGGGAAATTCTTGCGCATTGTATCGCGCGATTTCACTTATTTCTTAAATAAATATACATACCCAAGCAGCCGATACCTACTCGCACGGTAGATACATGTATCCATCTACTATACATATGTATTCCTATATTGTGCGCCACTACAAGAAGTCGTGTGGGTAACCCATTGTGGCCGGACCACGCGAATCCTCGATGGCTGTTATGAATCGGAGAAGGACGACCACGAGGCACGCCACATCCGTCGTCCGTACGTAATTAGTTCAGACAACGGCCCACTTGCTACCTCCGCCGGTGTCGTGAACTCGTAGGTTAACATACGACACCCTGATAGTCACAGCCGCGGACAGAATTGAATGATACTCCATGGTTTATTTAAAATAATATATATTTATTTTCTGTCACTTTTATACAGTGTGAGTCTGTAATCTGGAATAAATTCAGTAAAGCGAAGACAGTATTTTTTCCGGAAATATGTTCGGACACGTCGATTAGTATTTTAAATTGCCTACTTTTTTATCTGAGAAAATTTTATACAGCGTGTCCCAAATTTGAGATATGACGTCATCGGCAATTTTTTTAAATGGTAGTCCTAATTTTTTATAACTATTCTTAAAGGGTATATCAAATTACACATGCGTACCAAATTTCAATTTTTTATTCCTTTTCATTACAAAGATATTTAACAATAACTAATTCGAAAAATGAAATCTGATTCAAATTTATTTTTATGAAGCTTAAAAATGGCACGTCAAAGGGTTTTTATTTATCATTTTTTTTTTGTCAAACCAGGTTGACGTCTCATAACAATGTCAAAAAACAAGGTAATAAAAATAAGTAAGACGTGAAGCTAGTATTCGACGCGTATTGAGCGAGGGCACTTATTAGTTTGTCGTTTTCGTGAGAAACACCGTTTGTTGAAAAATCGACCATAATGCCGTATTTAACTGAAACCGACAAAATTGAAATTTTAATGATGATTGGCTACGGAGATAGGGCAAGAACACAAAATGAAGTTACTCATTTATTCAGAAAGAAGTATCCTGATTTACCACCCATATCTCAAAGTACCGTAAGCAAGATTGAAAAACAGTTTCAGGAAAACGGGCATTTAAGGAAAACAAATAATCATCGTCAGAGTGCGCTCAATGAAGAAGTAAAACTTAATGTACTTTCTGTTCAAGGAAATCCTTATATCTCCAGTAGGCTGATAGATAGGGAACTCGAAATTAGCCAGTCTTCGGTGGCAAGAACTCTTAAAGCGCACAAATTTCATCCCTATAAATTGCCAATCCTCCAGGAACTCATCGTAGATGATCCGGATCGAAGACCTCAGTTTTGCGAACAAATGATGAATCTACTAGACAGAAATGTTGTAAACATAGAAAACGTTCTCTTTTCTGACGAATCAACGTTTATGTTAAACGGTGAGGTAAATCGCCAAAACTGTCGTTATTGGGGCAGACAACAACCTACGATGGATGAGGAAAGGCCACACTCAACATCCAGAAAAAATCAATGTTTGAGCAGGCATTGTTGGTGATCGAGTAATAGGACCAATTTTCTTCCAAGAAAATCTCAATGGAGCGAGATATTTAGAATTCTTGCAGGAAGAACTAGTTCCGAATTTGGCTACTCTATTCCCTGATCCGCTTGAAGCTGATGTCCAGAATAGAAACATCTGGTTCCAACAAGACGGCGCGCCTCCTCATTTTGCAAGACCTGTCCGTGAGTATCTAGATGATGTGTTTCCAGGCAGATGGATTGGTAGAAGAGGACCTTTTGAACGGCCACCCAGGTCTCCGGATTTAACACCAATGGGCTATTTCTTATAGGGGTACTTGAAAGGCACAGTTTTTAAAACCAAACCGGAAAATATTGAGGTGTTGAAAGAACGAATAAGACAGGAGTGTATGCTAATTTCCGCTGAAGTAATTAGAAATGTTCAAAATGAGTTTTGGTTCCGTTTAGGGTATTGTCAGGAAGTACATGGACGACATTTTGTACATTTATTGTAGAAGAGATATGATTGAGATGAATCAGATTTCTTCATTTTTCGAATTATTGTTAAATATCGTTTTAATGACAAGGAATAAAAACTTGAAATTTGGCACGCACGCGCAATTTGGTTTACCCTTTTGTATACACTTTTCACTGCACGCATGTATGCTTTCACTTCTTAGTTGAATATTACTTTAAGTAATCAATCATAGGTTAAGTGGAAGAATATCTAATTACTAAACTTCGGGTATGAATTCATGCATTTGTATCATCCATTATCTCCATATTAAATAGAAACAAAATTGTTATTATTATTATTATTATTATTGTTCTTACTGGAATTTTACATCTAGCAATGCAGGACAAACTCTTCTCAATTGAATGTCGTGTAACGGGAATACAAAATAAGGCAGACTTTTCGGTTGTTTTGTCCACGACTGTATCCTAAAAAAGGCAAGATATTCGGTAAGCGACCTCAAGTTCGGGCCGGTGTTTGGGCGGTAGTATCCGATGTCGTGTCATAGGATGTGTTGCGAAATGCTTAACACCCCCGTACTTGACCAACGTAGGAAAGCATTTCTGATTTCACTGCATTCATATCTTTATAAAGAGCGAATTAGGCGCTCTAAATTGTTTTCAACGACACCTCAAAATTGGAACACGCAAGATTTATCTGTTTGTTCACTGAGAATTAATGATAGTATAAGAAATATGCGGGGGTTAAAATACTTTAATAATAAATCACAAAGAGTTAGTTCCAAATATTGACCTACACAGGGTGTATCAAATAAAAAAGTAAATTTTGCTTGGGTGTTAACTACACGACATATAAAGCACAAACCCACTGAAACCGGATTTCATCATTAAAGAATAAAAAAAAAATTAGAGCCAAAAATTCTTTAGTCCGGGCCTGATGCAAGGAAACGTCATGTTAAGCACCCGCTAAACATGGTATTATGCATAAATACATTGCACTCATTTAGTATTATTCTTAATGGTATGCCGTAAATTTATTTAACGTCATTCTGAATAAATATAAATAAATTGTAAAAATAGCAAAACTGAGGCATTTTAAATTTCTTCTTTTTATAAAATAAACATTCCTTATTTGTTAAGAGCATTCTACGTAAGTCTACCAAGTATTATTTTTAATATCCTGATAAGACGTTCGAGTTTCACCGGATATGCGACTTCAGTAGTTACAAAAAACGTAAATATTTTTCTTTTGCTTTGTCGAATCGAGAGTTAGTTGTTAATAAACGGTACCACATGAATCTGAGTTATTTCTTTTGGATTTATTTAATCATATAACGCAAAATGAGTTGAATCGAATTACACAGAAATAAATGTAGATACAGAAAATTTGCAAACACGCCTTTTTACTATGATATCGCGCGAAAATGAATCTATACATTCCCGCGCTTCTGCCGATGCATCAAGCTTCGATTTTCTTTATATGAAATCATGATGGTCCTTGAAAAGGATCGTTTTTTCGAGACGGGAAGAATTTAAATAAAATGTTCGAAGTGGCTTGCACAAAACTAACAGCGGTAATAGCTGAATGATAGTGGTATGTGGGGGTATACTCGGGACAGCATTTAGGTTGGACACAGGTGCGGCTCTAGCCCACGGCATTTATAAAATATTATTTTTTTTCTCGTTAATGCTTACAGAGAGACCCCCTGTGCATTAAGACTTTTTGATCGTATATGATTACAGCTGCTACATATTATTATATTTACCTCTGTATCTGATACACCCTGTATATAAGGCGATTCAGGGAACCCGTCCATTAAAAGTTTTTGACTTGGCAATGATATCTCGATTTTGAAACTTTGGAGTTAAACATAGTTAGCTATGATCTCTTCAGGAAAAATAATAATAATCTAGTCGCACTTCCGATTACATGGAATGTCATGGCCAGCTTTGATATTTCAAATAGAAACCTATATTTTTAGTGCATTTTTAGGTTCTACTAGAAATTTTGAAGCCAATTTTATAAAACATCTACTTACCTATCGGTTACCGTTTCTGAGTTATTTTGGTTTTTGTGAAAAAAAGCTCAAGAAAATATGATGCTGTAAAAGCGTATAGCGGCTATACAGTAAAATATAGAAAGTTTTTATGTTGACTGTCGAGGGTATCAATAATAATAATTAACCAGGGAATAAAAAGTAAACAAATTATACAGGGTGTTCCATAATCTAGAGTTGATTTGGGGTAACTTCAGAGTACTAAAAGTATTTTTTTAATGGAACACCCTGTATATTCTTACACCATGTGGTGTAGAATTGAATCCTCTATCGAAAAGCTATAGTATAATTACGTATTGCTGTGTATTAATTGAAATAAATAAAAATGCTAGAATGATTTTTAAAATGAAAAAGAAAAAAATATTAGCTATCTCAACGGAAAAGATTTTAAATAAAACAAAAGACTATTAATCCCAGAGTTACCATCGCGAATTAAAACTTTAATCTAACCACGAAAAGTAAATTGTGAGTAAATGAAATCAGACTTTCTTAATTACACGAAAAATTGTTAAGGTTTAATATAAAATAAAAGAATAGAATTTTTAACACAGTGACGTTAATTAAACAATCAATGTGTTTCAACAAAACGGGGTAAAATACAAATATTCAGAAAAAAAACCTGAACTGAAGGTTCTGGCCTAAAATAAAAGCTGCACTAGACTCTAATTTAAAATACGACAATGCTATTTCCTATGCAAAGCAAAAAAACGAAAGGTTTTATTTGTTCAGGAAGATTAATCAATATACAGAAATCCGAAAACTTCTGGGGAGCTAAACTGTATAACCATCTTCCAATGCAGATAAAACAACTACCGTCTTTAACTTTTGTCAAGCGAGTGAGAAAACTGCTAGTGGACAAAGAGCCGTACTCGATTACAGAATTTTTAAATCCTTGATTTTTGCTTTTACTCCTGTTTTGTTAGTCTTTCTTTATGTTTATTATATTACAATTATTTTGTTTGTTATATACTGAATTCTTTGCGTGATATTTCTAATCTTTATTTTATTTTTATATGTATGTGTATGTATTTTTTAACTTTGACCATTGTACAATGTGCAAGATAAAAAAGATTCGACAATATATGTAATGGTTAAATTGCACAAAATAAATTTAAACAATAAACAATAAACAATACAAAATCTTTTAATTTCTGTCCACGTGGTTTCACAAATTAAACGTAGAACATTACAACGACAATATTAAATAGAATACGCATCAAATCAGCACAAGCGAACAATAGACATTTGAATGATTGAATTAATTAAAAATCTTAACACTACATAATTAAAATCATACAATATAAGGGTTTATTAACTGAACTTATTTAAAATAAAACAAAATTGTGAATATTCTAGGTAAATTGAAAATCAGCGGTTCAGACTAATAAAACACAACAACCAAAATATGCAACTTAAAATACACCTCAGTGATAAAAGGGTTGTACAGTTTACGGAGTTCAAAACGATAGCAGTATGTACGAACAGATACGTATATAGTGTGTTAAAAAAAAGTTGTCGGATATTTTACCCAATTGTAGTACTGGTGGAAGTAAACAAAAAAGTCTTAGTCAACATGGGTCCGCAATTCAACTGTTTTTGACATATAGTCGATTGCATATTGTTTTAGTAGGATAAAAATTTTCAAAGAAATTCTGATCGCAATGTAAATTAAACAAATGTTTATTTAAAGTAAAACTAAAGAAATTGTTCTACATGTCCACCATTCATTTCTAAGCACGCTTCACACCTTCTTATGAAAGATCGACGCAATCTTTCGAAAATTCCTGGAGTCCTCCGAATTTCCTCGCAACAATTTACGATTCGTTGCCTGAGTTCTTCCAAATTGTTTACAGATCGTGCGTACACTAATTGTTTTAGATGCCCCCAAACAGAAGTCTAGAGGTGTCAGGTCAGGGGACCTAGGAGGCATGCAGTTGGTCCACCCCGTCCTATCCATCTCTCGTTGTAATCTTGAGTTAAGAAATTTTATAACTACGATGGAAAATGCGCAGGAGCTCCATCGTGCATAAACCACATATTTAATCTGTTCAAAAGTGGCACGTCTTCCAACAAAACGGGTAATTCATTTCTTAAAAAATCCAAGTATACTTGTCCCGTTAAACGATTAGGGAGAAATACCGGACCAATTAAACAGTCTCCAAAAATAGCAAGCAAACATTTAGCGAAAAACGGTTTTGTGATGCAGTTCAACAACAGCATGGGGATTTTCATCTGCCCAGACGTGATTGTTATGAAATCGAATATTCCGTCTCGTGTAAACCCAGCCTCGTCACTAAATAAAATCTGAGTCGCAAAATTAGGAGTTTCTGCCAGCTTTCGTAAAACCCAATGACAAAAACCCTACGTGCATCATAATCGAGAGGAGCAAGAACTTGCACGCGTTGAATGTGGGAGGATAGAGCTGCTGTTCCCGCAGAATTCTCAAATGAGAGGATGACTGACGCTCAGTCTGCGGCAAGTCTTCGGGTGCTAATATTTGGATTGTCTTCTACCCGTCTCAAAATATCTAATTCTACTGCGGAGAAGAAACTGATCTAGTCTACCAGAACCACCATTAATTTTAAATGAACCAGTTTCGGACAGCCGGATATGAAGTCTTGAGAAAATCTTATCATTCGGTAACAACCGATTTGGAAATTCTTCGGCATACATACACCGTGCTTCAGTGGCATTACCATTCGCACGACCGTACATAAAATGCATATCGGCCATTTCTGCATTTGTGTACTTATGCATAATTTGAGAACAAAAAAAATTGACGCAAATGATAAATAATCTGATGACAGATGTCTGACAGAACTAATTTTAAGTCACAATCAGTTGTTTGACAAAGGGAACTATTCTCAAAACCGGAAAATGTTTTTTTTTTATTTTAAAATATGCAATCGACTATATGTCAAAAACAGTTGAATTGCGGACCCATGTTGACTAAGACTTTTTTGTTTACTTCCACCAGAACTATAATTAGGTAAAATATCCGACAACCTTTTTTTAACACACTGTATATACCTATACACTTCAATACAATTTCTTTTGGGCGGTATAATTAATTGCAATATAAAATCACAGGCACGCAAATATAGTTGACAATTATTATTATTGTTGTTATTAAGTCGACACAATATGTAAATACATACGCACATACTTTCATGCGATTTACGTGAAACATTTATGGGGAGGGTGTGTGCCGATATGTGTTTTACATTACGTACTCGGCACATAATAATAACGCGATACGGAATCAAGGACGGTTTTTCTGCACCTACAAATGCACCTGTTACCAGCCTGGAGGTGAGCATTCGATCGATTAATCATTTCGTAATTATAGTGCGGTGCCTTGGCGCAAAAGGCGTATTATGTCACCGGCTTGAAACGTTGCGAGCGCGTAATAGTTTATCGCGCCGTTGTTGCGCCCTTTGCGCAAGAAAAACATAATGTAATACGCTGTGTAGAGCGAGTTCAATGCGCGCTGATTTCGGATTTCGTGGCGAGACTTCGACCGGGAATGAGTTATATATCATGGCACAGGTTTTATTGAATAAAATACGAACACACTGAATAGTCTCATTAAAACGATTACACTGTGGGAAGAAAATGCGTTCCGTCAACCAATATACTATTGTGATTTTCCCGGCTAATGCTTTTACAAGCAAAAGAAAAATAAATACATAACTTTCTTTAATAAAACAGTGCAATCATTAATAACATGTATAATTCATGAGCAAGTCTATACAGGAAATATATAGAAAAAGTAATGAGAACTCTTACTCAGGGTGAGTATAGTCATTTGGGATATTCAAACAAGTATTATCAATTATCCAGTATAATTTAGATTCTATAATTCAAAAAGGAACTTTTAAAATATCCGCGCTATCATAAGAGAATAGAAACCACCAACCACGTTTGCCAACTTACAAAAGCTCAGAATTTAAATCTCATACGAAATAATAATAATTTAAACAATTTTTGACCAGATACCTCGTTTATCGATTCATACAGATGCCAGAGTATCTCCGAATGTGATTTCCTTGTAGTGACAATCCAGATTCGCTCGTATATTCACCTCCTTCGTTACATTCAGGATGTATGATTAGACTCGCAACAGCAAACACATGCACACTCCCATGTAGTACAGGTACCCAGATATAGTAAATACCAAATTTGTGAATTTATTCCCCTCAATACCAGATATACCCCCGCAATATGGTTTAATTGATTTATATTTGATGAGAAATGACACAGCTTTTTCTAAGACTTTCTATCAACTATCAACACGTAACCAAGGATTTTCATACATTTTCTTTATACGAATCACATGGAGTCACTCCCCATTCAATTAAAATAGATACCTAGGATACCAGGCTATCGCATAGTTGTCAGACGATAAATTATATTCAACTTCCATGACTACTAGTGTGAATTAATCCAAATTATACTGGACTTACAAACAGGTGTGTTCATAAAATAATAACTACATTTCAATATGGTTGGTAGCTTTCCTCTTATGAAACACAGCAATACTTACATCGTTTGTTGGAAAAATATTATTTCATTAACAACATTTTTAATTAAATTGACTAAAATATAAGTTTAAAATAAATGAAAAAGCGGCCGACAATATTTTGTTGGTTTAACAGATGTTTGTTTGTTACATTGTGCAGTAAAGAATATACTGGGTGAGTTTTTAATTTAAACCACCGTTATTGTATTCCTTTTAAATTTCGATTTATGTTCTTTCCGTTATTTCTTCCTTATAATATCTATGTGCTTCTGGTTTTGACGGATTTTTTTTTATTGAATATTGAACAAACATGAATCCTTTAATAGTATTATATTTGAGGTTTCACCTTTGTATACAAAAGCCTTTTCATCATAAAGCAAAAAGAATCTTAGTACTTTATCAGTTTTATGTAAATGAAGCTTTAACTTTAGAATAAACTAATGAGGAGGAAATCATTAATATGGTTAGTAATTTTAAGAATTAATAGTTGTCCTGGTAATGATGAAGTCACTACCGCGCTTTTGAAACAATGCATACATGTAATAGTAAAGCCTCTAGTAAAGATAATTAATAATTCGCTAATTTTCGGAATATTTCCGAAGCGTTTAAAAGTAGCAGTAGTTGTTCCAATCTTTAAAGAGGGTGTTGACCGTTCGATAGATAACTACAGACCAATCAGCATTCTTTCTTGTTTCTCAAAAATCTTTGAAGAAATTGTAAGTTTTCGTATTATTGCTTTTTTCAATGAGAACAATTTATTCTATGCAAACCAGCATGGGTTTATGAAGGGTAGATCTATTGAAACCGCCCTTTTTGACTACCTGGACGCAATTTATCAGGCTCTGGAGGTTGGTAGCATTCCCCTAGGGATTATCCTTGACTTCTCTAGAGCTTATGATTGCGTAAATTATGATAAGTTATTACTTCAATTAAAAAGCTATGCTGTAAGAGACACAACTTTGAAATGGATGAAACCATACTTGAAGGGTAGAAAGCAATTTGTAAAAGTAAACTTAGATGGAAATATAGTCAAGTCCGTTCCAAAATTAGTTGAAAGAGGTTTGCCACAGGGTAGCGTATTAGCTCCTCTATTATATAATATTTATATCATTGATCTGTGCCACATATTAATAAATACTATGCATACACATATTAATTATGCGGACGATAATGCTTTACTTATAACATCAAAAGATTTAATTACTTTAAAAACTCAAGCAGAACAAATATTGCATAGAATAAGACAATGGAGTTTTGAAAATGATCAATTACTAAACATAGCCAAGACTAGAATTATAATATTTCATACAAAAAAATCTAATATAGGAATTGACAGTTTCAAAATGTATGACAATTTATCTCTAAGTAAGTCAGTTACCTTTCTGGGTCTCACTATGGATGAAAACTTAAATTGGAGCTCCTATCTGGACATATTGGTAAAAAAATTAAATCAACTCAGTTATTGCATAAGAATTCTAAGTAAATATTGTGAAAAAATGTTTTAATTACTATATGCTATGGGGTAACACTTCAGGTATTATTAGAGTTTTTCGAATTCAAAAACAAGTGTTACGTATAATTTTTGGCCTTCCTTTGAGGGAATCGTGTCGTGGGAAATTTAAAACTAATAGGTTACTGACAGTTGTTGCGCTGTATATTTACGAGTGCTTAATTTTTAATTTCAAATATAAAGAAAAATACGAACATCTTCTGCCAGGCCATTGTCATAATACAAGATTTCAAACAAATTATAATTACCCGTTGCACACCATGTCTTTATTTGAAAAAGGTCCTTGCTACTCAAGTATAAAGTTTTTCAATAAACTTCCCCAACGAATTAAAAATATAAATAATTTGAAATTATTCAAGAAAGGAATCTTTAATTTGCTAATTAATTTGGAACCTTATGAATTTGAGGATTACTTTAAGATGTAGTTGCTGAGTTTGCTGCTAAGAAATATATTTACCTCTGATTGTATTGTGACTTAATATTTACTTTTAGTAATTATATAAGCTTTTTAGTTAATTTTTTTTTTTTCTGATAAGAATACTACCTTTTTTGAATCAATATGTAATAGGTATATGTTAATGTCACTTTTTTTTTATTTGTAATTTGTTTTTGGACCTGTTTCAACCCACTTATATTTTTTGTGGCTGTTTGAAATAAAATTATCTATCTACCTATCTATCTATCAATTTTTGAGAATGGAGTGATTTTATTAACAATATACACACTTAAAAACATTCTTTTATTGAAATTTCTAATTATATCCATTACCTATAATGCCAAAATTAAATTTAAATGGTAATTTACTTAATTTTAATTGTAATAAATTAATTACGTTATGCTAAATAAATTGTTTAAGATTTAAAATTTTAAAACTTTTATTTTCCTTTAAATTTATGGTACACTTTTGTTTGCTAGTTCAATATCATGCCCAGATGTAGGGGAACATACATGAAATATTACTGCCTACGTATTGTTTTCCGTCTAGTATGTAAGTAAGATTTAAATATTATTCTCAAATATTAAAATTAAAATGAACATAATTTAATCGGTACAAAATCTTAACATTCTTTATAGTTATATCAAACTCTATCGTTATTTCTAACTATTTAATAGATATAATTTAATTGTAATTTAAAATTTGTGTATAGCTTTTTTTGAAAAATTACGTTATAATGTCAGATTTTTATTATAATTATTTATTATACAGTCAGGTCGTAAATGGTCCCTCCCCCCCCTCCCCTGATAACTTTTGAATGGTATGAGATAGAGCAATGAAACAAAAACCAAGTGAAATTAGAGATAATTTGTGATTTTTTGCCTATAGAGATACGCACATGGCTTCTGATGTAAATAGAGGGCGTAGGTATCTTTAAATTTTAAATAGGAAGTAATTTCATTTAGAAGCTCATTTGGAAGATATTTTTATTACTTTTACGGCAATACAAAGAGTTTTACGATTTTCGAAATTTTTAAATTATCTCTACTATTTCACTTGGTTTTTGTTTCATTGCTCTATCTCATAACCATTCAAAAGTTATCAAGGGGGGGAACCATTTACGACCTCACTGTATAAGGAACATTCTATATTAATTTTTACACCCTCAGAAATACTAATACATTTATTTGGTAACGTCAAAATAACTTCCACTTATTTGATTAGAAACGAGTCCGCAAAGCCAGAAAATTCAGCTGTATGTACACAAATGCACTGAAGGTTTTTCTGTATGTTTCCGCAGCACTTTCATAAAAAAAGGCACCTACTAATATTTTTAAATGAATTATTCGCAACGTTTTATTTGCTTTTAGTATTTTTAATTATTTTTTTTCCATTTAATAACATTTGAATAATATAATGTGTGAATAATAAACTTGTGGTATCGTATTTTGCATAATATTTGTGCTTGTATGTACTTAAATCGAGTAATTTTACTGAAATTGCACTTCTTGCGCAAATTCAATTGTTATACAACGAATATAGAACTACACATCGCTCGTGGCTAAGAACTTCGCAACGATGACTCACCATCTGTGCTATCCTCATCGTCCAACCTGACCCTATCTTCGTCACCGTCTTCAGAGCACGATAGCGCACTGGCCGGCATGTTCACAAAATCAAGAATCCCGTCTGCTCTTTAACGTCACGAGATACACGTTCGGATACGAGAAAATCGAAAATTTGAAAATTTAAATCGCTTTAACACGGCGAAAAGAAACACACATACGTATTTTCCTATATAGATCACTTTTAAAACTAAACGTGAGTGGAACACATCATCAACACATGATCTCGATTTTAGGTTCACACAAGGTTCGTGAAACACAACTAAAAAGAATGAAATAGAATAAAGAATAACTGCACTTAATCTGAGGTTTTATCAGACGGTGTTCCATACGCCATCATTGAACTTGTTGGTGTTGTATTTGAGCACGCGAAAGCTGCGACTGCATCCGAAGAAAAGCGCGGTCCGTGGTACGACTGTGCCGCGCCTGTAAGGTTGTAAGCGTGATCCCTTCACGGGGAGGAGTTACTATCGTACAAATATAACTACGCGGTTTAGCTGTCTTAGAATATGGATCTTCTTCTTCGCGTAATTCGTCTTACTTATATATATCTAGTACTACACTGACAAAAAGATTTCTTTGTCATTAACAAATATGCATTAATCCAAATAAATTATTCTTTTAAATAATGGCGAAGGAATATTTATTAGGTCCTAAGAAAAATTATTTAAAAGAAGTACTGACTTAGCTAGGATATAGTTTTGATTTGAAAATAATCGATATCAGTCGCAAAGTAAAATTTCTTTGTTTGGAATAGTAAAACACATTTGGACCAATAACAATTAATACTCAAATAAATATTTATTTAACATTTAACATTAATCTTAAGTTCCTATATCTAAAAATCCATCAATGAATGAATATATAAACAGTCCAGAGGATGGAGGCAAAAGTTACCGGGACAGAAGCAGGCAAAAGGTTTCTAAAGGAACAGAGACCTGAATTTCCTGAAGATCTAAAGATAGATAAACTGTCAAAATGATAATAGGTTTGCTGACTTGTCACTGTAGGATTAAATAACTATATGTACATACTGATAGATAATGCTACTTACAGATTCTGCCAAGAAGAGAAAGAAAACGCCAGTTCATGTGACAATATGAAGACCTGGCAAGGACAAGGTTTCTAGTAATGGGTGTGGAGAACCCCACAGCTAGCAGCTATGCAAAAAAGCGGTTCTCAAAGATGATGGCCCTAATTAAGAGGGCGACATTAGAGAGTCTCTTCTAGAAGGAAGGAGCGATTTGAAAAGATCGTTGTGAAATAGGTCCATAGTTCACTCCAACCTTATTCTAATCTAATATACTATATCTACTCCAAATAAAGTTTCTTTATGTGAAATAATTTTTTATCTTTGCGGAGAAGATTTTTTTTTCAGTGTACTTACAATATACTGCACATCACGGTGAATCTTAATACTTCATTTATACCGAGTTTTCAAAGGCCTTTCATACGATAGTCACCCCTTACTTAGTCGGAAATTATTATATCTTGGATTTGTTCCTAGACTTACGGCCTTTATAAAATTATACCTAAGCAAAAGACCTAGCTGCATTGCAATGGTTTTGTTTCACTCCCTTTTTTTAGTCTCGACTGGGGTACCACAAGGATCTAATTTAGGTCCCCTTCTCTTTAATATCTTTATTAACGATTTGTTCCAACTATTAGATTGTCGGGATTTAGCGTATGCTGATGACATTAAAATCAATACATTATTTAAGAGAAACTGGTAAATACGTTGACAACATTTATTTCGAATTACAGATAAATCGTATTTTGATAAGACTGCTGTTTAACAAAATTTAATTCGTAAGAAAGAAATAAAATTGGAAACGCAGACGTTATTACCATCTGTATAATATTTATCTTTTAAAAGAAGATAAAACATATTAAGTTTTATTCTTTATACGTACTTTGAGTAATTGTTTTAGACAACCATAAACTACACTGTGTTTCTCCATAAAAAAAATAGATATCTCCAAAAATAGAAGGCAATTTTTCTGTAGTTATCTTATAGTGTAACGTCTATTTTTATTTGGTCAGCGCTGTTTGTAAGATATTGGCATGTCTTTGCATTTATCATTTATTACTAAACTTATTTTTATATATTAATTTTAGTAGATATTTAACATAAATTTAGCATATTTGTAACCTATATTTTTCACCTTATTTACATTGCTTGCGAACCACTTCAGGGAATAACAGCTGTTAGTATTTAGAATACATATCGCCTAAAATAATAATAATACAAAGAAAAACGAACAACTTATAAATAATATAGAGCAGGTTACATAACACAATACATTGTTTACTTCAACTTATGTCAATTAACTTCTTACATTTAATTTAACCACATGTTATTTACTGATGCCTTGACTAGTCAAGTTGAATGAAAAAACCAATGCACTAGTGGGCAGTTATCCTAACTTATATATTGCTGTTTAGACATTTTATTAAGTTCACTCTTCTTAAAATTTTAATATATGTTATTTGGTAATTGCAATCGTTGTAATATTATTATAATTTTACTGGTTAGTCTTTTAAATTATATTAAATTGTTGCTTAAACTTATATTAGTGTTGTTTATTGCCGAATCCTGGCTTCCTCGCTGCTAACCACATCTGGCGGCCATTTCAAAAAACATTAAAACTCACACCTTTGCTCCCGATTTGTCTGTCAGTTTCTTTCATTCAGAAAAAAAAAAAAATAGGTGCCAAATCAATAATTATTACTTTTTATATATATTTTATCTTATTATAGTGCTTATAACATATTCAAAATATTTTAAACTATTTTAGCAATTCTTACTTTTCAATGAAAGCTTTAACGAAAATAATATTGAGTTCCATACAATATGAATAAATCGATACATCTGAGAACGCCACCAATCCAAACACAACTGTGTTGTCGTCTATGTCGAACCAAGCAAGTTAAAAAATGTGTGTCATCTTTCGCATTCAAATATTCCACATGATTTACGATCGCATGGTAATTTTTATACGCTGGGGTGTTATTACTACCCGTGAAAATTTAGGATTTTATACGGGTAAGAGCTGCTTGCTCTGGCAACAATTCCTTAAAAAAATCATATCAGGTGCATTTGTAATTCTTTTGTAATCATTCATTGTTATCAACCAGTAGGAAGGATTTTCATTTATAGTACTGGGTGTTCTGAAAGGAAATATGAACTTAAACAGTGGAAAATCATTTTTTCAAACGTCATTAACATTACATCCTCTTCCCCTTTTTACACTGCTTTAAAGATCTCACTCTCTGGCGCTTACGACCTTAAATCCCTTTTACGTGTGCCACCCTAATCGAATACCACGCACAAAAAAGCGTTTCCTCCATCTCAACGCCCTAAGAGAAATCACGGGCCAAGAGTACATACAGCATACATCGAAAAAGCTGCAGCGATTTCACCAAATCTCCTCTCGTAGTCGTTCTTCCGTTGGCGTGCGTTCCCCTTTTTTCTCACCTCCGGATCAGGATGCGCCGTAAATAGCCGGCATAGCGTACACCCACGCGCCGTTACCGGCGTCCGACGGGCTTTTTGTCGTCGTTTTTTCCGTCATCGCTAGGGGACACGCGGCGAACACCCCGCGCCACCGTACTGGTAGTGGAAGAGGTGGACGAGCGAATAGCACGTGCGGAAGCGAAGGAGCAAAAGGACAGCACGCTCAGGAATGAATAGGAATAGAAGAGGGGGCGCCAGATGCTTAAAATGGACCACAGGCGGTGGTGTGGGGTTGTTTGAGTTACAAGTCCATTTAGAAATGCGAGATGCCAGACGCCAATGATATACTTGTACAGGGTGTCCCATCGAACACTGTATCTGTATTTTTGATTTTAGGAAAAAAAAGTCTTTTGTACAAAAGTTTTATGGAATACAATACTACATAACGTAAAAATATTTTTCACACCTGTGACCATTTTTAAGTGCAGTCTAGAGAGTCTGAGACAGCTCTAGTTACGGTGTTCAGGTTGTCCCCCATTACAAGGAAGGAAATATCATCCTCGCAATTAATAGTTATAAAATTACAGTCAATCGTTGGGCATTCAACAGTATGGATGTCGTTAAAATACAACAAGAAAAGCAGGGTTCCCAAGATACTACGCTGTAGAACGCCCTTATTTACCTTGATATCATTAGAATAAACGGATTTGCCGTTAGTTGAGATAGAGACCGTTTGTTCCTACATGATAGATACAATGCACATACAAAGTGCATATATTTTATTCTTTGCATATCTTTACTTATGGTCTATATGTAGACGTATTACACTAATTGAAGTTAATTAGCTATAATTAGTGATTGCATATATTGCATATTTAGGCATTTCCATGTATATTTTTACAAAAGTTGCATATATTGCATATTTAAGCTTTTTCTTATCCTTTCTATTAGTAAAAATTCCTAGTAATTCCTAATGTAGATCGACAACCGACAATTCTCAGAACGATAAATCTTTTACATTGGTTTCTCTAATACTTTTTTCCAAGAACTGCACGTGTTTAAATTCGCCTAGCAGAAAGGATGTGGTAAATACGTTTTATTATTATTAATTCCCAAATAAACTATTCATTCATTGAATATTTTTGAGCGAAACAGCATGTAATTGTGTTACGTTTTTAAATGCTCTGCGTACATACAATGAGTATAGCGAACAAAATTTCTTTATGGATTATGCCATATCCTGAACCGGTAAAGGATGGTGACAAAATATTTTGTCGTGCCTGCAGTAAACTGGTAAGTTTAATTTTAAGCAAAAGCTTTACAACTGTTAAAAGCTTTACAACTGTTTTTAAATTCTTTAACTTTTGACAAAATGTTGATTGAAATGACAATTGTTGTTGTAGGTGTCTTCTGAGAGAAAATACTTGATTGATCAACACGCTAAAACTCCATCACATATTGGAAAATGTGAAAAACTAAAGCGATCCGCATGTGTGCAGCAATCTAGACGTCAATGTGTAGCATCAACTTCACGAAACTCAGAACAAGAAGAATACAATACGGATCTGTGTAACGCATTAATTTCGTCTAACATACCATTAGCAAGATTAGATAATGTTAATTTAAAATCATTTCTGCAAAAATATTGCAAACATTATATACTTGACGAAAGTACCTTTCCAAAAAATTATGTCGCATCTTGTTACCAGCAAACAATAGCAGAAATTCAACAATTGGGTAGGGAATAATTTTATTTATATCATGGTAGATGAAAGTACGCATAAGTGTGGCCGTTATATTACCCATTTGTTAATAGGAATTCTTCATGAAGATATTGTAGGTAAATCATATTTAATTATTGTAAAGAACTTCAAAAAACAAATAATGTGACAATTGCCCAATTCGTTCAAGAAGGTTTATCAAATTTCTTTTTAGCTGGAAGTATACCTTGTGAAAAAATTTTACTAATGTTGTCCGACGCAGCACCATACGTGATAAAAGCCGCGCAAAATTTAAAAAAAATTATAGTAACATTATTCATACAACTTGTTTAGCTCATGGGTTCAATCGTGTAGCCGAAGACATTAGGAATCAAATCAATTCTCTTTGATTAATGATTTAATTAGCAATGTCAAAAAAGTATTTTTAAAAGCACCTTTACAAATCCAATTTTATAAGGAGCGACTTCCTGTGTTGAGTTGCCTCCTGAACCGATTATTATGAGATGGGGTACATGGTTAGAGGCTGCAATTTTTTTCGCCGATAATTTTGAAGGAATAAAAAATGTAATTCTTGAAATCACTGCTGACTGCATTGCTCTAGAAAACTGTAAAAAGATAGTAACATCAACAGAATTGTTACAAAACCTTTTGTATATTAAGTCAAATTATAGCTTTGTCTCAAGTTCCATTCGTAAACTAGAAACGCAAGGGATGTCGCTCTCGGAATCAGTCGAAATAGTAGACGAATTTGATATGCTATGTAAGAAGGTTAAGGTACAATAGGTAATTCTATATACGATAATTTAAGAAGTGATAAATAAAAATGCGGGGTATTTGAAATTGAAGAAAGTTAAGAAAATTTTGGAAGGTGAAACAGTAAACGATGTTGACTTTAATTTTAGTTTAGAATGTATTGCAATGTTCATAAAATGCACCAATTATATCTGTGGATGTTGAAAGAAGCTTTTCTATTTCGAAACATATGTATTCTGATAGAAGACAAAACTGTCTTTTACAGAATTTTGAAAAACATCTAATTATAAATTGTTTTAGAAATATGTTGTGAAAAAATTTTGTGCAATAAAGTTAATGTTTAAATTTCTGCTCTTATTTTTTTTATTTTTTAAAAATTTTGCATATTGTCGCAATTTTTTTACATATATGCCCCAGGTTTATGCATATATTCTCAAAAATCGATGCATATATTCCAGTTTTTTTTTGCATATAATCTGGTCTCTAGATATAACTGTATCCATAATAGGACAGTTCCTCTGATTCCATAACACTCAAGTTTTTGTATCAATATTTAGTGATAGCCCTGAACATTTACTTAACTTTAGCCCAGTGATTCAATTTTTTTGAATAACACCTTTGCTTATGTTAAATGAATCCCTACACAAAACGCTTTTAATTTTTATTAAACATTGGTGATATCTCATGCAGGATTTTTTCGGTTGTTAACAAAATTATAATATCTTGCTTTTATTTTGTAATATCATTTTTTTGTTTTACATAAATATTGCTCTTTAAAATCTGTGTCGATTTGCAACTTCTTACTGTGTAGCTACAGAATACCAGAGAGTGCGCGGATAAAAGAGCTTGACAACTGAGCCGAGCGAGTGTGCGGTCAGGCTTGTTATTTGTTGTATTCGTATGGTGAACCGGTCGAGAGAAAACCGACCTGAACCTGTCCCCGTGTGGAAATAATTACGGTGAACGGGGTTTCGCAGCGGGTGCTTAATTACTGTGTATACTTTAAATTATTAGCGATACTGTACGTCGTGTTTACCTAAACAATTTTCTTCACTCGTTTGCCGTTGCTCGACAAAAGTTCTCCTCAGCGGTATCTTATCCAGGTTGGTAGACGTTGGCTGTGTTGAAAAATCTGCGTTAACGGGGATAGCTTTATTTTTGCAATTAGCAAGGTTGCTCGGTACTACTAAGTTTGTTAGCTTAAAGTGCGCACGTTTTTAATGAATCTAGAGTTAATTGTAAAGTTTAAGTAAATATTAGTGGTAGTTGCGACTGTGCAAAACTGCTTGAAGCGCACAGTGGCGGCTCGTGAGAATATTGAGTGGTGGGGCTAATCTCGGACCAACTCCTCTTTCCTCCTCCCAATTTTATTAATTTTATAAACTTTTGAATAAGTTTAACGCGGCTTGCAGTAATGTATTACCTCGCTTATTCCTAACTAAAATAATACCGACACAAAGAAAAAATTAATGTAGACAAATTTAGAAGCCATTTTAAAGTAAAAAATACACTAAGCTCTTATAAGGAATACTTATCTACCTAAATATAAATACCAACGTATTTCCCTCAGAATTGCGTATATTTAGTTATTAAACTGCACGTTCATGAGGCACTTGTTTAGTTCAGGTGTTTTTGTGATTTTATAGCGACGAAAATATAACATAACACAAAGTACACTCTAAAAAATGATGGTAACTTTACCTCACTGCTATGTGAAAAAAACATATGAAATATAAGGTAAAATTACACCAAAAAGAGGGTAAACATCAGATTACCACAATTTAGGTGTAATTTTGCCTGGTAAACCGACTTTGATGAAAAAATACTTCAATAAATGAAGTAATTTTCCCCCACTTGGGGAATTTGCTTAGGAGCAAGGAAAATAACATATTTCGTCGAAATTACCCTTATGTTGGTAAAAATACAATATGAACAATACAACGGACATGAAATTCTGATTATATATATATATTATATGTATCTGTTATTTGATTGGAACACAAAATGTTTTTTTTAACATTGCATTACATTGTGTCGCTTGATCAAAAATTAAACCCGTTACGAGAATGCATTACATAGCCGTCGACTATACAACGCGCAAGCGTTTGAGGTACGCAGTTTGAATACAAGTGCGGCATCTACACTGATGGCTTCAACGCATAAATGTAAATGGTGTGTTTTTCATTTTATCTTGCAAATAAAGATTGAGGTAAGTTCATTTTACATTAATTATGTATTGAGATGATTACCATGTACTTAGCTATGACAGCACACATAAATAATAGACATACACCTGCGTATGGATATTAATATGATATACTGGAACTTAACCTCAATAGCATTGGCGGTATTGTTGCTACAAGATATGATACATTTATTTAAAATTTTCAATGTGCAAGTGACACGCAGGAAACTACTGTATTAAACTTTTCAATTTAAACAACAGAAAGTCTTCGTTTTGAAGGAGTTAATTCTTTTTTTTTCTCTTTCATTAAACATTTGGAAATATAAAACGACTAGTGTCTTGCCGTTATTGGAGCTATATGTTTTCGTTGTTAAGTGATGATTCAAGTAAAATAAGGAAGAGACTATTTTGATTTTACTCTAGGATTTAATGACAAAAGTAAAGTAGGTATTAAGCACTTATACATGCAAATGTGCAAGACCGCAGGACGGCAAATTTGAGTTCAATAGTTAATCACAACATTATTTATGTATATACTAGTATTGCGGGAATCGCCAGATACCAAAAACCGGTTAATCGATTTTTTGTAAAAATCGGTTTTTTAAAATTCAGTTTTTAAAATCGATTTTCAAAACCAGTTTCAAACTAAAAACAATACGTATTACTTTTTTAAAAGTGCTATGTATTTTAAATTCGAAAAACCTAATTTAAGGCGCAATAATCTGCTTTTAAAAACCGGTTTTGATTTTGAAAACCTGTTTTACCGGTTACAATTTTTAAAGACGATTAATCACTGCATCCAAACCCCGGTTTCACATAAAGAGGCTTCGATTCGCAGCACTATTATCTACATACAATATATTTTTAAATGCCAAATTTGTTGTGTTCCATCCATCTCAGCCTCTGCGCCTTCACCACTCCCACTATATTTGCTTCTCCATAAAGTTCATTCAAGTCTTGATTTGTTCTTCTCACCCATATCTCTCCTTCCCTCTTCCCCCCAAATATTTTTCTCCAAACTTTCCGCTCCCACACAGCTAGCCTTGCTTGCTCCGCCTTGTTTAGTGTCCAAGTCTCGCACGCATACAAAACTACTGGCCTTATTACCGTTTTATATATCCTTATCTTCAGTTTCCTCGATACATCCTTCTTCCTTAACATTCCACTGAGTGCTGCAATACATCTATTCCCTGCCATTAATCTAGCTTGAATTTCCATTTTTACACCATAAAGTAAAGAAACATCGTGTTTATATTTTGACTTATAATACTCAGAGGAAAAGGAAAAATAATCCAAGCAAAGTAGAAAAGAAAAAAGAATAGTTAAAGAAAAGAGAAAAAAAAATACTTAAATAATGTAGAAAGCAACCCAATTAGTCGCTTTCCAGGCAAATTAATGCGATATAGTCCTAGTCCTTTTGGGTTCTCTAACTTTTCTGTTTAATTTTCTTTCTTTTTTTTTGGTCATTGGTTCCTTCATTTTATTATGGCTACCATGACGAACGGTGAATAACTACATTCAGCCTTGTGCTTTGAAATTGGTTACTTTGTCCATAATTAAGTCATAAATAAATAAATAAATAATCTTTCGTGCGTATTTCTCGCGCAAATTACGGAAATTCTCATTTTCCCCGGCCATCTCGTTCACACGGAGAGGAACAAATCGAACTTAATGAAACTTCTTCATATGTGCCTAACACATACGTATATACACATCCGCTGGCCCATAATTACAGGCCTATTATTAGAATGATCGATGCACAATTAGACGCTCACTTCTTCCATCCGCCATTGATCGGCGATCAAAGCCAAGGCTACCGGTCGCAGAAGAACAGATTAGATTACAGGTTTCCATATACGCACTTAATACATGTTGCACGTCGAACGTGCCCGCGCAGAGCGAGCGACACAGCGCCATTGTCTGTTCTTTTACGGCAACCGGAGCGCAGAGTGCGTTACACTGTCTACTATAAATAAATCTGTTGCCTCACGCGCCCGTCCGTGTCATTGTCGAAGGAACGGAGGAAGAACGGCGACAATAAAAGTACCTACGCGAGAAATTGCGTGCGTTAAAGTTCGAAACGTCAATGTGGATTTCGTATAAGAGCGCCTTGAATTAAAGTTTTGTTTTATTTTATTTATGGTACGTTTGTTAATTATCAGAAATAGAAGCAATTTTTCTAAGTTAGTTTAAGTTTTAGTTAGTTAAAGTTTTTGTGTGTAAAATTAAAATCAATCAAATTTGAATCATTCTCAGAACTTCTTATTAATATTTGATATGATTTATTACAGAAATAAATACCGTTGTACAGAATGTTCTGCAATCAAATGGTCAAACTTAAAATAGAGCAGTATTCTATAGGACAAAAGTCTTGCATCAGACTTAGGCATCTTTAAAACGTTAACGGAGAATTGTACTATCTCGCATCAAGACTCGACTAATACTGATAATTCGGAAGCTGACCGGAAAGGGATTCCATTCCTGGATATTCGCTGCACCGTACAATAGACTCAGAGCGGGAAACACGGTTGACAAATGGTGTAAACAAGAGCGACTATTAGTCAATGCTCAAAAAACACATGTTGCCACGTTCACAAAAAAAAAGAACGCTAGAAGGCTTTCAGTCACTAGTGATAGGAGGCGAAAGGATTCCATATGTCAAAGAGGCGAAATACCTGGGGGTATGGTTTAATCAAAGACATACATGGAATTCACATATCCAGAAATAGACCAGCAGAGCCACCATCGCCCTGGTAAGTGCAGGAGGCTGTGTGGAAAGAATTGGGGACTTAGCCTAAGATGACTCTTGGTTGTACACAAGGGTAATTAGACCCATGATTAACGTATGGAGCAGTAGTATGGTGGCCAAAGGTGCAGCAGGTGGGGGCGGCTAAAACACTGGGTGGGGTGCAGAGGCTGACGTGTCTGTGGACCACGGGGGCGATGAGATCGGCTCCTACCACCGCAATTGAAGTAACTCTGAACATGTCACTAATACATATCTATATAAAAAGGGCCGCAAGGTCCACAGTACACAGACTTTTGCATAGTCAAGTACCGATAAGTAAATCGCACGGCGCTGACTATAAAGAACTGTTAGACGAATTCAAAGAGGCACCTCTTTTAGGAATGCCATGTGATGCCATGGTTTAAAAATTTAACCTAGATAGAAAATATCAGGTTATACCAGATAAGAAGGACTGGGAGACAGGTACTCCAATAAGAGCGGACTCAAACTGGTATACAGACGGTTCTAAAACGGACTACGGCGTTGGAGCGGGAATATACACTAAGAAACCTAAAAAGGCTCTTGCGGTAAGCTTCAGCAAAGGCACGACGGTGTTCCAAGCTAAGGTTGCTCCAATTCACCACTGTGTCCGAGAAATAGAAAGATGTAGCGAGCCAGGTAAAAGCGTCGCTATCTTCTCTGACAGTCAGTCCACACTTAAAGCGATTAGCTCCACAAGCGTGGACTCTAGGCTGATTTGGGATTGCGTAGGCGCCCTAAATGAGGTGGGCAAATTGAAGTAATTCTGAACCTGCCATCAATACATATTTATATACAAGGAGCCCCAAGGTCCACAATACACAAATTTTTGCATAGTCAAGTACGCGCTGACTATAAAAAAAAAACTGTTAGACGAACTCAAGGAGGCACCCCTATTAGAAATGCCGTGTGATGCCATGGTTCAAAAATTTAACCTAGATAGAAAATATCAGGTTATAATACCAGATAAGAAGGACTGAGCTCCATTAAGAGCGGACTCAAATTGGTATACAGACGGCAGTCCACACTTAAAGCGATTAACTCCACAAGCGTGGACTCTAAGCTGAGTTGGGACTGTGTAAGCGTCCTAAACGAGGTGGGCACCCAAAAAAAATTAATCTTGGCCTGGGTCCCTAGCCACTCGGGCGTGAGAGGAAATGAGGCGGCGGACGAGCTGGCCAGGCGAGGTTCGTCAAGGTCATTCGTTGGAGCCGACCCCTCTTTCGGTACTACCAAATCGCAAATTAAAAAATCCATCAATGAATGGATACATAATCAGTCCGGAGAATGGTGGCAAACATCACCGGGACAAAGACAGGCAAAAGAGTTCCTAAAGGAGCAGAGGCCTGAATTCACGAGAGATCTACTGAATAAAGACAGGAAGACTGTCAAAATGATCGTAGGTCTGCTGACTGGTCACTGTAGACTGAATAGGCATATGTACAACATAGACCTGGCAGATGACGCAACCCACAGATACTGCCAAGAACAATCAGTGCATGTGCTGTGCCAATGTGTAGGTCTGGCGAGGATAAGGTTTCTAGTATTGGGGGAGGAGAACACACCACAGCTAGTAGCTACATAAAGAAGCCGCTCTCAAAGATGATAGGCCTAAGTAAGAGGGCAAAATTAGAGAGCGTTCTCTAGGAAAAAAGGGGATCACAATGGATCTGAAAAGGTCGCGGTGAAACAGGTCCATAGGTCATCCCAATCCTAATCTAATCTAACATTGATACTAGATACTAGACACACGAATCGCAGGTAGTGATTTTACTGCCTTGAAGATATATTATGGCTACGTTCTGCATAGCTCGAGCCAAGTGCAGCCCGCGTAAGCAGACACGTCCGACTACTCTATTTATAACTTACTGGTAGAACGTTGAAATGAATACGGCGCGACATATCTAACGGATTGTTAGCGATTTTTTTTGAATTTTTTTTTCTTGTTAGCTGGGAATATCTCTTGGTTTAACAATAAAATCCTTGCTTTCCAGATAGCCCCGCAAAAAAATAACCGCATGCCGTTAGATCTGGTGATCTCGAAACAGTCACCCCATAGCAATCATTAATACTCTTGCGATATGTGCAGTAGCACCATCTTTCTGGAACCGTATACTCTGGTGGTTTTGTGGAAACAGGTTCAGTTGCTATGTTAGAAGCTGGTTTATCATGTCAGAATAGCGTCCAAAATTGACTATAACAGCATTCATTCCAATTCTCAAAAAGTACGGACTGGTAATTTCAATTGGGGATATTGCGCACCATACTGTTATTTTCGGATTGTGTAATGGTTTTTTGGTGAAATTCCTTTGGATTTTCCAAAGACAAATGCGCTAGATCGGACATCCATAAATTAGTAAACATGATTTGTGAAATGCAGGCGACAAGGCAGATTTGTTGGCTTAAGTGCTTGAATTATCTAGATCGTATAAGGTTGGAAACGGAGATCCTTATGCAAAATTCGGACCAAAGTCACCTTAACTAAGCCCATTGCCTAACTATGTTTTCAATTAGAACGTTTCGAATTGCGCTTGTATAGTACTGACATTTCTATTAGTTCTGTACGTTTAACATTATTCACTGATCCACTTTTTTCAAATTTACGAATCCACTATTTTATGCTTGACGCTTTTACGCTTGACCAGATGGAATCCTCTTGTGACGAGAAATATTGAAATTAATCCGAAATTTCCGTTGTGCTGTGATCACAGAGTAATTATTTTTGTAATACTTTTTTATTACGAAAGGCTTTACTTCCGCCTCTTGTGATTATTGCCTGATAAGAAGCTGATTATTCTGTATTTATGATCTCAATTTAACTTCCTTTAACGTTAAATCAGTTCTTTCGTTGTTGAGATGCTTTTGATGGATTTCCAACGTCTGCGCGTCTAAGTGTCTTACGCACTAATGTCAATTATGACAGAGCTATTACCGTAAACAACCGGTAGAGAGAATGATTGGACGTTTCGCAACGTTTAATAGCGCTTACGTACGCTTCATTTTCTCTGTTTTTACTTCTTTCTAGTAACGATCACCTAGCCGCTAGCAGGTGTTTCTTTTTTTTCGTTTTTCCAAAGCATTAAGTATTCTGTAGCACAGGTCTCATTGGTACGTATATACAGCAGGTCGGTTTGCACTTAAATGTATAAACCATTAGAGTTTCCATCTACCAACAGCGTCATTAACGAAATAATCTTACCATATCCGCTCTATTAAGGCGGGAAATAAGAAATAGACGCACTTATAGAGGCTGCCTTGCGTTTCGCAGTAGTGTACTGTATAAGATGTTTCGAGACTGGCAATCTAGCCGTGTTAATTATTGTTTTATGTTTTTCTGGATGTGGTTAATCGTGCACTCCGTACTAATCGGCTTTCCCGTGCCACATTTGATTATTTCTCTGGATTTTAACTACGTAAATTTTTCTTACTCTGATAAAAAAAAAAAACCAAACAAAGTATTGGCCTGCTGCTGCAATTTAAGCTAGAAATGACCATTAATGGTTTTCCAAGGTAAACACGATTTCCAAAATCTTGTCCTGAAAACATGTTATTCAATTTTAGTTAAGTATCACAATTCTGAAAAAATACCTCTAGATGTTTAAATTTTCAGAGAATGTAAATTCAGAAAATATACAAACCGTAACTTGTCGTAAGTTTTGTGACAGCAATATACAGGGTGAGTTTTTTATCTTGAGACAACGGAATATCTCTAAAACACTGCATCAAATCAAAAAAGATCTTAATAAGATTTGTTATAATGTAAGAGGTTCACTGAATGGTGCCGAACTGGATCCCCCACCTCACCTCCCCAGAGTGGGAGGGGGAACAACTTTGAAATCGTAAATGGGAACCCCCATTTTGTGTTGCAGATTCGGATTCTACGCAATCAAGTATGTAGTTTTTGTTTGAAACTTTTTTTTCGATTCGTAACAGATTGCGCTATAATCGCAAAAAAAAACATGATTGTGAACGTCTAGAAAAAAATACACAAAAAAGAGAAGCAAGCAAACATGATTTTGCGTTTTTTTTTTTATTTTAACATAAACTAACATTTCAAAAAGCCGTTACCGTAATTTATATTGCGTAATATTATAACCTCCATTACTGTTCAAATATTCAACACTAACTAATTTGTATTGAATTAATAATTAATAATCTAAATGGGGATCGGACAATGTGTAAGTTATTCACAGCTTGTCAAGGACTGAATAAAGTACGGTTTTGCATCGTTGAATAGCATTCCAATTGCGAATAAATAAATGTATCGAAGTGAAGGAGCACAGTTTCGAACACATGGCTTTTTTAACGTAGCTAGAATTCGCCCTATTTATAAATCAGGTGACCAAAATTTGCCCGAGAATTATAGACAAATATACACACTTCCCAGTTTCTCAAAAATAATCCCGTCCGCCATTTTAAGTCAATTTAATCATTACGTTGAAACTCATAATATTCTCAGTAAGAACCAATATGGATTTAGGAAAGGTAGACGAATAAATGTGATGCCATCATGACTCTAGTGGACAATATCCAAGACGCGTTTGAAAGCTGTTTGAAAGATTGCATCGGTATATTCACAGACTTATCTAAAGCATTTGACTGTCTAAAAAAAAAACTAATATCTAAACTTGAGAACTTCTTATGGAGTCAGAGTAATCTAATAAAGTTCTAATAGAACACAAATTGTATCTCTGTATTGTCTAATAGAGTAAGTAAGCCTTTAGTAATTAAACGCGAGGTTCCACAGGGATCCATATTGGGCCCATTTTTGTTATTACTTCATGTTAATGACCTATCGATACATACGAATACTTCGAATAACACGATACTAACAACAATGTATGCTGATGACACAAATTTTACCTTTCGTATTTACATTAAGCATGATACTGATAAAACTGTCAGGAATCAAATTATTTCCCATGCTCAATCTTAGTTTAATGCTAACGATATATTTATCAATACAGACAACACCAAAATATTTACATTTTCACTCAGACAGAAAACAAATTTTAGTAATATAAATTTTTTAGGTATTTATCTTGATACTAAACTTTCGTGGATTTCACAGATTGACAACATTTGCTCTCGCCTAAATAGTATAGTTTATGCAATTCGAAAAACAGCAGTTTTTGTTGACAGTAATGTGACATATAAAGTATATTTTAGTTTATTTTCTTCTGTTCTTTCATATGAAATACTAGCATGGGGAAATGTTTCTGACTCGCAACTGTATTAAATCTTAAAAATACAAATATTTACTCGATAAAATAAAATTTAAGACTAGGAAATTTCATGAAAAACTATTTAGAGCCGATTTCTTCAGTCAAAGATAACTATACGATAACTTTAAGTGATAGATAAGTGCTAATACTTATTTTCTTCGCCCATTGATAAATGTTATCCTTCGGATATGTGGCATAAAAGTTATCTGTTACTCGACCCTACCGATAAATTATTATCCTCAAGTTAATGGGTATGTATTGCATTAACATAACCTCATTACTTTTATTTATAATGGTGGAAAGGCATGTGAGAAAGCTTTGGTGGTTTAGATGTCAAAAACGAATAAAAAAGGGTGTAAAGGGGATTTATTAATGAAGTTATATTAATTTATATGCAACATTTATCAAGTCTCTTTTTCTAGTTTGGTAAAGTTAGGACAACGTTTGTCTCTGTCTTTTCTTGTATTTTAAAACAATGTAGAATTAATGGGAACAAACGAAAATTTAACTCATAAATTTTATGCATTGTAAATATGTGCATACTATATAGTAGCCATGTTTGATATATAAAATCTATCTATGGTAAAAATAAAAACATATAGGCTACTTACGTCCATTTCAAATCCAGTAAATCATAAAAAAATATTACTTATCCTAAATTGATTTACGCTAACCGTACCTTAACTATTTCGCTTTGTAATTAAATCCTGCCAAATGATTCGTACACACTTATGCAGTAACTGATGTGTATTATTTTCCTAGCTAGGATTAACAGCGCGTATTTTTACAGCGTTGTCAAATGCCATCTTGTCGATTACTATCCCACGGATAAAATTGCTTGCAGTTATTTGAAGAAATCTATTTTTTTTTTTCATATCTTGTAGATAACGCTATCCAACAGATACAAATGCAGGACTTTTATCCTTGGTTGAAGAAATCAACCCTTAGGCATATCCAAGCATATATTTTAAGTCTGCGTATACCGCGCAGAAACAGTCGTATTTTTTTTATTATTATAAATCCTACATAACTACTGTTTGACACGCTTCTCACAACAGTAATGCGTTCTTCATACGAGAACAATCTGATGGCGTTGCATTTCTGTAACCAACAACGGCCGCATTGGAATTACAACCATGTCGGACGCTTTGATTGCTTCAATTATCAGACCTCGAAGGTTCGACTCAGCTAATGCGAGTTGCCACATCGTATTGAAGCATGAACAAGGAGTTAATGTGGCAACATGTTGTTGTAGGACAGTAAATTGATAATTATATTGCTCTGAGAGAAATAAAAGTGTCATTTCAACGTTTTTACAGTTTCAAATATTAATGCATCGATGTACATGGTATAATAGAAATACAATATAATAAAACAATATGCGATCGAAAGGTTTTAATAGACAGGGCATCTATCTCTAATTATTGACGAGAAGAAAAAATACTTTGTAAATGCTGTGAGTTAATGCAAACGTTGTCCGGAAAGCGCCGATTTATTTGTCAAACGTTTGGAAATAAACATTGACATTGATGACTTACCTTCATGCCAGACATTTTCGTGATCTGCAATTATAGTTTCGTCATCTGACCAGAGAATTTCGTCCGTCGATGCTGCCAGACTGTCACACTCCATGAAACTATCGAAATCCATACTGCCTTGGAGCGACATACTGTTACAACTTGTCTTCTGGCTTACTGTAAAAATAAGAAGTGTGAATTAATCCTCAGAATATACATTAATATAAACTCTGTGCATAGATATGACGATTCGATTAATTCACTAACACCCGAACTTCAGAAAAGAAAAGTTTCCCAATCCTTCGAGCATGGGTGGTTCAAAGGGACGTATTCACAAAGATTATTATACTAAACGTCTATTATATACAGAGTATTCCACGAAAGTGGTTCATTAAAAGTTTATGATGTTCTATTATTTACTTAAATAATTTGAGATTTTGGCACCATCATCTGTCAATGGAACTATAAATGTAAAATACTTTAACCCAAAATATCACTTCGGTTGACGGGAAATGGATGTCAAATCTGTTATTTTAAATAGAATGATATAATTTTTTTATTCATTTTGGATTCTACGTCCATAAATACGTCAGTATTTATTACTTATTCCTATAGCTACATGTTGCCGTTTTGAGTTAAGTTTTTCTTTTTTTTTAGTATATTCATTGCATCATTGAGAAATTAATGTTTCGGTTAATACTGCAAGTAGAGACTCCAGATTTGCTATGTTAGCAATGTAAATATAGCTCTAAGAAACAGTACGCACACTTTACGTTCTAACATACAGGGTGTTCAAAACTGAGGAACAAAGTGACATATTTTCAAATGCAGAAAACTCAATTTTTTTTTTAAATAGAACACTCTATATTTTAATTCGAACTTGGGAAGTAAATATCATCCCCTATCACTTTATCTCAGCATTCCCTATTCCTATCTTTAATAGGTTTCGAGATATGAGAGACTATTTGTTAAGCAGACTAACTAACCCTATCTTTAAATGTTTGTATCTGGCTCTGAATGGGATTATCATTCAAATTCATGTATTATTCTTTGAATAACCATACAAGAATGTCGCTGTTCGAATAGTCATTTCTATTAATATTGCGCTGTACAAAAATGTAATTACGATGATATACATAAACACTTATGGTTAGTCAATGAAATTGTCATTAATCCCATTCAGAGCCAGCTACAAACATTTAAAGATAGGGCTACTTAGTCTGTTTAACAAAAAGTCGCCCATATCTCAAAATCTATTAAAGATAGGTATAGGGAATGCTGATATAAAGTGATAGAGGATGATACTTACTTCCTAATTTCGAATTAAAATACAGAGCGTTCTATTTACAAAAAATGAGTTTTCTGCATTTGAAAATATGTCACTTTGTTTCTCAGTTTTGAACACCCTGTATGTTAGAATGTAAAGTGTGTGTACCGTTTCTTAGAGTTATATCTACATTCATAACATAGCAAATTTGGAGTCTCTATTTGCAGTATTAACCGAGATATTAATTTCTCAATCATGCAATGATTATGACTAAAAAAAAAGAAAAACTTAAATAACTCAAGAACGGCAACATGTAGCTATAGGAATAGCTAATGAGAACTGACGTGTTTATGGTCGTAGAATCCAAAAATGAACAAAAAATTAGATCATTGTATTTAAAATAAGAAAGTTGATGTCCATTTCCGGTCAACCGGAAGTGATATTTTGGTTAAAGTATTTCACATTTATAGTTCCAATCGAACAGATAATGGTGCCAAAATCTCAAATATACGTAAATAATAGAACATCATAAACTTTTAATGAACCACTTATACGTGGAATAGCCTGTATATAAACATTTATGTCCGATTTTAAAATATATTGATATGCACACATATGTGCTTATATTTTTAAGGTAAATACATGCTTTACATTAAACTTAACTTACATGCAATGATTGAAACCGGTTGCAATAATAATAATAAAAATAGAGGATTGGATAGATCTTATTTCCTTGTTTTTTTAACATCAAAATCCACCAATCCAAAACTTACTAACATAATTTGTAAAATAATTTATTCTTGTTATGATAAGTGGTTGAAAATAGATCTGCTATTAAACCTTCTCAATTGTATAAGATTGCAGTTATTACATATTATTTTGTTACTGTTTGTATGCTGTATATCTGGGACTTACTGGAGATTTTACAAAAACTTCATCCGGATATCTCTGCGCAGATAATTACCGACGAAATTAAACTAAAATACAATCCAAGACGAAAAATGACAGGAAGTGAAATACAGCGACGACACAACACGAAAAGAAGAAGAAAAAAACAAGCACAGAAAAAAAGGGCCACACAAACCAACACAAAGAGAAAATAAAGTAAAAGGTGTTGTGGTGCAATAGCCGTACGGCCAATTATAATTAATTTCTCATTTCTCGAATGTGTTACGGGGCAATAAATTCTTGGTTCTTTATTCGCGCTCGACTTATCAATAATTGCTCTCCGAATCGGACGCTCTTGAAAGCAATTTATCGAGAGAAGTTAATCGGGGGCATTTGGGGCCTCATCTCGCGGAGGCCACGCCTCATTCGGTCGCTCACACTTAGGTGAGAGGCGATTCGTACGTAGGTACATACGTACGAGGGATTTCTTATTTTTCTTTTGATTGTCAATTGTGTGAATCACTCGTAATTGGTTCGCAATTCCGTGGGGAATATCTGGAAGAAAGATGTGTTATTGTTGTAATTGCACAATCCGTGATGCGAATTCGTAGGTAAGATTGTGCCAAAAACAAAAATTGAAATCACTTTGCTTCATAATAAAGCTAATTGAAGCTTAACTTATAACATTGTGATACATGTGTTAGTTTTCTTCAGCTCATGGTTCTCGAAATAAATTAATAATACGAATTTAATGTTGTTATGTTTTTGTACTACTAAATGTAAAAGTATTTGTTCTCTCTAAATTATAATTCCCTGGATGCAATAGTAACCAAGAGAGATCCCTCCTTCGTGCCTGTTTGTCCTAACCTCCCTGAATGTCTTAATAAAGCTAAACAAAGGTCTTAATAAAATTTTTAACCTAACGCACGGATGAAAGAGGACTCCGTTTGACTATTCCTTTTTTTCATTTCTTGATCGTCATTTTAATGTTGTAGAAATATACATTATTAGATGGGTTATGACTAGAGTGGTCAATTCTCGTCTGTGCGCCAGGTCAGTACTAAGTTTCATATATGTGACATTAATGTTTAACACCAGTATACAGCACAGTGTCGAGAATATAGTAATTACATAAGCTACGATCTAGTGTTGCGATGAGTATGGTTTCATTCGCCTGTATAGCTATGAGTAAATATTGCAGTGCGAAGTCGCATAATGAATGAAATAAAGGCTCAAGGTTGCTTTCACGATATGAATGAATATATTTTGTGAAAGGCAGGAGCAAGTAGCTCGGTTCACGGCGTGGCTTTTATAATAGGTTACAATTTAGTTTTTGACAAATACCTTATTGATAATAACGCATTGATACAATAAATAGTAAATTGTTTACATACAAACAGGTTGCTTCAGGTTTATTCTCGTGAAAACAATGTGAAAGATTTACTTCATGCACAAGCCTTTCGTTCACACAATGAGTGAAGTAGACTGCTTGAAGTCATATTATGAAGCGGACGATATACCGTGAATGATGATGGAAGTTTCGTTCCAAACACTATACTATACGTCTATATATAGTCGCGAGCAAATGTTATAGGCACTTTGACAAAATCAATGGGTTTCACGTTTTTTGCATTTTTTTTGTGACAGATATTTCAACGTTTATATAATCGTCCTTATGGTTACAATAGTCTTTATAGATACCTTTTGTAAATGTATTATTTTTTTTTAAATATATTCAAGTCTTCGAGATGTCACTTTTCCCCCACCATCTAAAAACTATTATAGCTGTACTAAAAATACTCCAATATGCAACAAATTAATAAGATCCCTTAAAATACTACATATGTATAATGTATTACCTTCAAGTTTTTATTTTCTCATTTTTTACTGTGATATTCGCTCAAAATTTAGGGTGCCTATAACATTTGCTAGCGACTGTATAATAGAAATTTGCATTTGAATGTTTTAACTATTTATTATTTTTTTTCCTATTTTGACTTTTGCCATCTATCATTGAACTCTACAACTTTGTAAGTATTTACTTATTGTAATTTTATATTTTGTTTAAAGGTGGAAATTGAAAATGATCTAGAAATTATCGAAATATTAAATGCCGGCTTTCCGTGTTAAATTTGTATAAGACATGAGCACTTCCAGGATTTAAACGAAATGATTTTTTTTGATATTTTGCTTGAGAAAACACAGTTACAGCTTTACTCGATCAGATTGCGCACCGATTAGAATTTCCATATGATACGTAACTAGCTAGGATTAAATGAATATATTATTATTATGCGGTTTCCCTCATAAATCAGCTCTTAATGGCACTCAGATTCTATGCAACAGGAAATCACTTACTTAGTACCGCAGATTTTGGAGGTGTTAATGTCTCAACAGCCTGGAGGATAATTAAAAGAGTGTCAGATGCAATTGCCACTTTATTAACGCAGAATATTAGGTTTCCTCAAAATGAACAGGAAGTAAGAATGGTAGAGGAAAGTTTTTTGAAATTGCTAGATTCCCTAGTGTTATAGGTGCCATTGACTGTACACATATAAAAATACAATCACCAAATCCTTGTCACAATCAAAGGTATTTTGGTTGCTGTTTCCAAATTCATAATTACTAAAAGTACTACGTCCGGCTGTTCTGTATTTACTTTACTGTATTTTACTTTTGGTTTCCCAGCAGTTTTTATTGTTTCTTGCTACTGATGGGCAGCATTTTTCCTTGCTACCTTTTTTCTGTTGTCATAAAATGATTTTAAAAAATCAACATATCTTGTTGATTGAAAAGATCTGCAATCTTTTTCCAAATTACTTCATTTTACTTTCATGTTACGCCATCTGCTTTTTTTTGTTGTCTACGATGTCTTCAGGTTTCATAATTATTTGCAAAAGTAGTTTTTTTCATCTAGAGAAAAATTGGCTCTCTTTTACGCTTCTATAAGATATTACTTTGTTCAAACTGATTCATTCAAACTATGCACATACGTACAACATGTACGCAGGTTTTATTCTAAATTCTAACGATTCTAATCTTGCTTAACTCACGTAACTCACTACCACAGATCAGCGTGAAACCAGCACACACCATAGACTTCACTTTTGTTTACTAAGAATAGAAGAAAAAATAGATGTTGCCATGTTTATGTGTCGTTTATGTAACCGTAAGTTAAAGATCTGTGGTACAATCGTATATAAATTTAACTAAGAGTATCATTTAAACCAAAGTTAGCTAATCATTACATTTAATCACAAGTGGTGCAATCGGGCATTAAATAATATGTATTTGATTCATAAACCATTAAACTTAAAGACTTAATGTTTGTTTTGTTTTTGTTCACCAATTCTACGAAATGGATAAAAATGACTCCTCATTCTATCCTCCTATTTTTCCATGTGGATGAGTCTTTCTTAAACACAAGTCTCTTTAGATAGCCCGCCTCAAAAAAAAATCACAAAAAACGTATTAGATAAAAGAAATTCATTTTTTGATAGCTTTGGCTTTTAATTATTATTAATTAAATATAACAGTTGTTTAGTATGTTATGATAATAAAAAATTACCATAGCTTACTAAACATCGGTAATATAGTTTCTGCTAATCATAGACGAATGACATTAAATTTCTTTATTTTCGCAAAACAAACACTTATTATTTGTTTTGTATTTTTTGAACTGATATTGATGTATGCGTACTAATTTGCGGATTTATTTAAAAATAATTATTTACAATATCTGGCAAGCGTTTAGTATGAACTGAAAGCGCTCTGCATAAGAGTTAATTTAGCATAAGCAAAGATATAGGCTGCTATTTAAAAAAAAATCAAGTTACCTTGGGCTAAAGTTAAGCAAATGTTTTGGACTATAGTAAACACTGTATATAATTATATCGATTCTAATTTCACTATTGTATCAATGTATGTATGATATTTAAAATATGAATATCTAAAACAAGTGCATATACAAACTGCGTCGCCTTAATCGAAAATTTGCTGCAGGACCATTTCTTACAAAAACGTAAATAATACCGTTGTTATTATATGTAAATAGATATATAGTAGCTTACATTAAAATGATGTTATTTCCTTCGTAGAATTTAGAAATGTAATAATATATAGAGTGTTCCATTTAAAATAACGAAGTATGTATGCGTGTTCCTACTATTGGAACGACGTGTATAGTCAAAAATATTTTAAGATTATGCAGCATTAAATTCTGTAAAGCATTAGTATAAAACACTTTTCCATAAAATCAAAAATAGAGCTGTGATCAAAGACTTAATCTTGCATGGGACACCTATACATCCAATTTGATCCACCCTCCTGTACAGTCTCAATACACGCAATTGCCAACAGCAAAAAGGAAACGACTAGGCGTACCGGACTGTACCTACCAGTAATTTATCGTAACAATTTAATTACCGGACTATAAAGCGTGCCGCCGGCATTAAATAACATATCAAAAGTAAATTAGGTCCGCGAAGTAACGGGCCGAACGCGTCGCATTGCGAGAACTGACACAGCGCGCGCCTCCTCTCCCCTGCTAGCCCCCGACAATTTGTTAACATCCAGAGAGACGTTCATTAAAAATGGGAATTATCCGCGCAATTTATGGCCGGCTCTCGGCGCGACAAAAAACAAATATCCTGGTTCGATTAAAAATTTAATCGGCCCGTTTAAGAGATGGCCGTCATCTGGTTGTTTCGCGACGTTTTGTTCTTTTTGGGTTTAATAGCGATCGAAAACCGCTTTTCCGCGTAGCATCAATGGGAGATATTGAAGTAACCGATTGCGGATTCTCGGTATTATGAAGTAATTAAGTACCATATTTGAATAATGAATTGAAAATGAATTGTGTGATAGTACGGATAATAAATGTTAAAACAATGTTAGTGGTTGACTATAATCGGAGCGCGCTGTCGGATCTTCACTTCGTCAGTTGTATGAAAGCCGCATTAGAGTGCAGTCGATATTTGTTTCTCGATGCATTGGTCATCTCGATGCATTAAGATTTTTTATAGTATTCCTTGGTGGGCCTCCGTTAAATGCCGACCAAGTGAGGGAAAACGAATAAATGCATCAGTATTTTTAATTAGAAATGCTGAGGCGAGTGATTGAAACTGTCCTGCGGAGGCTGCAACTGTATATGCAAATTGAAATCAGCGGCTTTCAGTTTCAATTTGTAACGAGAATGAAATCAACTCTAATTTAGTGTATGTATTCTCTAATAAGTAAAAACTGGTTTCCCAAGCACTAGAGTAAAATATAATTAAAAATTCACAAAAAATATTCAATTGTGTAATAAGTAACTAAATATTTATTTTATCTTGTACGTCAACGATTTGTTGCAGGGTTTCTCTTGTCCAGTTCTTGCTTATGCTGACGACCTCAAAATTTATTCTTCCATTGCAAACTTGGCTGATGTTGTGAGTTTACAAAGTGATATCGATTATATGGTTGATTGGTGTACTAAACATAATTTAAAGTTAAATATTAATAAATGCCGCTTTGTCTCGTATACTCGAAAGATTAATCCAATTGCTTTCCGCCTACTCGTTGAGCAATGTTGTATTGCAAAGAGTTACATCCGTGCAAGATCTTGGTGTACTGTTTGACTATTCAATGAGCTTTGCCCCACACATCACTGACCTTTGCTTGGCAGCATCTAAAACACTGGGATTTCTCATCCGTTCCTGCAAATCTTTCCAGAATACTCAATTACTAAGAATATTATATTTTAGTTTTGTTGTGAGCAAGTTGGAGTATGCCTCTCAAGTGTGGTCTCCCCACTATGTCTACCTGCAACTATCACTTGAAAAAGTTCAACGACGTTTTCTCAAGTACCTGTCATTTCATGAGGATGGAGCATATCCGCAGCGTGGAATTGATAATATGTCTTTATTGGAGAGACATTCAATGACTTCCTTAACTTATCGTCGTGAATGCCACGGCGCACGTTTTATATGGAAGTTGATTCATGGAGTCATCGATAATCCTTTTCTTCTTTCCTCTTTAGATTTCCGCATTCCCAGATCTTCCTCTCGCTCTCCTTCCTCCTTTGCTTTACCCTTTTCTAGGACCAATTTGTTACAAGCCTCGCCACTGGTCACAATGTGCCGCTTAGCTGATCTGTACTATAGTGATATTTCTATAATAAAAATTAACGATTTATAATTAATTTAATTAATGATTAACTACATTTTTCATGTATTTTCTTTTGTTATGTATGTACTTTCTAAATATTGTTGTCCTGTAACGGCAATCTGTTGGACAATAAACCATTATTATTATTATTATTATTATTATTATTAAAAAATATAAACAAATCTGAAAAAAACAGAACAGCCGCTAGAAATGTTTGGGTTCGAGAGGTATTTTAGCACACTTAGGCTTAACGGTGGTAATAGCCTTACAACAGGTTTCTACACTTGTGCAGACTAATTTCAAATCGAAGACTAAGGCCTGTTTCAGGCAAGGCAATTAGTTGATTCCACTAATTGAACGGACGGTTGTCAAGGAGCATTTTTATTTTTTATGCAGTATCGAATTTTGTAAAACTTTTGCGTAAGAGACTTTTTCCTAAAATCAAAAATAGAGCTGTAATCAAAGACACAGTCTTCGGTGGGAGACTCTGTACAGTACTATCATCCCTTGGTAAAAATATATATTTTTTTTAACAAGGAAAAAGTTGAATTCATTCTAACATCAAGCGCCACTTGTCTAATATAACTAACAGTATTTGATCACAAACAAAACATAATTTATTTTTAAACCGATTACTTTCGGAACGGTTTGTAAACGAAAATGTGTCATTTTTACATTTCTGACACGTTCCGTCCTTAATTTATATTCCGAAAAAAATATAAACATATTCCGTTATTTGGCAAATTTTCATTGTAATTATTAATTTAATTAATTATAACATTAAAAATTTAAATTAAGGGTGTACTAATGCACCGACGTGATCCTTTGAGTTAAACTATAAAACATAGGCTAACTTTTCAAGTTTATTCACTTTTCAATCTATAATATTTACACAGTACGTAACATACTGCTCCATCTGTACTGCAAGCGCATAAGTACAAAACCTGTACTAACGCGGCAATACAGATAACCGCCTACAGAAACATTGGAATCTACTACTGCATTGTACTCGTTAAAACAGATTTTTGCAAATACTCCTGCATTCTATGCACTATAAATTGGAATCCTATTTGCAGTATGGGAAAAGATAGCCTTTATTATATAGAGATAATAAAATTAATACTTTTGAAACTTACAAGCGGGGTAAGACTTAAATGTAATAAGTACACATATTACATAAATTACTTTTACATATGTTACATGTATCTATAGTAGGGGAGTTGTTAGACTTGGAAAATCTCAAAGTTATTGAATTGCTATACTATATAATATTGTCTAGAGACGAAGGAAAAAAGAATTTTCTTAATATCTATCTTAATATAACCAAATATTGATTAATTTACCACTTCATTCTCTGTATTGAACAGTAATATTTCGTGTAAAAATATTACACGATTAATTATATATACTAGAAAAATATTTTCGAATCTATCTTTTACAGTAATTCTGAAATTTAATGTTATATAACCAAAATATAAACTTTCCGCTTTAAAATACCGTTCTATTAGTTAGCGACACGTGAATATCTTTATCACTGTAAATACAGTAAACACGAAAATATTACCTTGCATGGAAAATAATGGGAATAATGTAAGCGATCCATACGAAATAGTGGAATTGTTTAATAAATATTTTATTTAGTCTGTAGAAGATGTTGTCTCTAAAATTTCTTATAACCGTCAAATTCCCTGTAGTGATAGCAACATTTTAAATAGTATGTGCGCTATTCCATATCATGAGTCAGCAGTTATGCAATTGTTTAATAAAGTAAAAAATAAAACATTAGCGGATTATGATGAAGTCCCATATAATTTATTGAAAAGAGTTTCGAACTCAATAATTAAACCTTTATCCCTTTTTAATTAATGCATCTTTTGAAACTGGAATATTTCCCCAAAAATTAGTAGTTGTCCAAGGTTACTCTGCTCCATAATAAAGATTCTACCAAAGTTTCACCAAGTTTTTCAAAGGTCTTCGAATGCGCTATGCTAAATAGACTTCTTTCACACTTAAATAAAAATAATATTTTGGTAGCCAATCAGCATGGTTGTCGAGTTGACTGCTCAGTACTAACAGCGATTCATACTTTCTATGAATATATAGTAAGACACCAAGACGATGGGGAACTTCCAGTTGGAATATTTTGCGATTTAAGTCGCGCTTTTGACTGTGTGAATCATAATATGATGTTGACCAAATTAGAACAGTATGGCACCCGCGTGATTGTAGCTCAATGGTTCAAAACATATCTACACTGTAAAAAAAGTTGCAGTAAAATTACATGTAAAATCGTTGGTAACAAAGTTGCCTACAATTTTACAGGTAAATTCGCTTTATAAGGTAAAATTTCTACCATCTAGTAAATTTCACATGCTGATGTGTTTTTCAAAGATTGTACTGTAAAATTCGTATGTAATATTTATATGAACTCTATATTTACCGAACACTGAAGTAACTTTCATATGTATTTTTATAAAGAGGGCAAGCAACTTACCTAATTCTTTTATAGCACCTAATAGGTCATACTGAATCGCTCAACCAGGGATCAAAAATGAACACGCTTACGCGAAACCTACGATTGTTTGTGCCGTACATGATATCATTGAGCCAATAATGAGTTCGACAAACGAATAGAATAAACCTACGCGCACAGATAAATAATCCAATAACCCATCACATTGCGGCGTATGAATTTCATATTTTCCATGATATCTATAGTTTTACCCGAAAATTCAAGTAAAAACAAATAAATATAAAAGATCCTCATATTTTACAGCAAAATTAATAGTTCACTAGTAAAATTACTTTTAAAGTGCACCAAATACCCCAAAAAAAATCAATTTTACACTTTTAAGTAAATTTTGAGAATAAATACAAAATTGTACATGTTTTTTCCTGTATTTTCCTTTTGAATTTTGTTACATCTTAACTTACATGAAAAAGCTATAAATTTTACCGAAATTTCTTTTTCCATGTTAAATATCCTAGAAAAAACGTGTAAAACAAAATTTACATGATTTATTGTGGTAAATTCACAACGTTATTACATGTAATATTCCTGATTTACCATGGCAAAATTACTGTAATTTTTTACAGTGTAGATGAGAGCGCTCAATTTGTAAGTGTTAAATATAAAACCGAAACCTCTGTGAATAACATTAAGTCGTCTGATTTACCTGTTGATAGGGGGTTCCGCAAAGGAGCATTTTGGCCCTGTGCTGTTTATTATTTTTATTAATGATGTAATCAACTTTGTTTCTAATTTCCGCATAGTAGTGTATGCGGATAATACCAGTGCAGTGGTATCTGGTGGTAATATTATTGAGAGTGAAAATAAAGCGTACATATTGTTGGAAAATGTGAGAACATGGTTTTCCAATAATAAGTTATATTTAAATGCTGAAAAAACCAAATTTGTAACCTTTCATATAGCTTAACTCTTTAGGTATTTGTACATTTTTCACTAATTCAAGGGTTTTATATCAATTTTATGTCCGGTATCGTTTGTAACCCTGGGAGATTCAAATCTCCCATAGCGATAACTTACTTCCAGTATTCATAATAAAGAAAAGCCAAGAATTATCCCTTCTAAAAAACTTATTATTTGTAAGAAACTTTAATTACAATATCACATATAACAAGGTTATGATAGGAATCTTTACATCATTGTAGTTATCTTTTCTTAAATTACTAAGAATGAAAAGAACGAAATAGTTGAAGCTTGACATCCCCTCTGGTTTAAGATAATTACTTCCCGCATTTGCACGTTCGCCCTGCATTTGGAGTTTTTCACAGCTGCGAAAACCGATAAACGAGTTAGTTGCAACCGTCGAATGAAGTTTATTTAAATTTGTCAACACTGCGACGATATATCGTCCCCTTATACGGTCCATTCAGAGGCGCTGTTTGCGTTGATTTTAATTTTAACTCCCCCATGGCGTTATACTCGTATATTCGATGGAGTAGCTGAAGAGACAGTGATGCATCTGTAGCATCTGTGCACGCGTCTCTGTGGCACTATTTAACGAAAACAGACGGACATTAGGAACTGTGTGATAGGAAAAGATATAATCAACATGTTTAATATTTATATGGAGCAAATTCGTAAGACGAAGGAGAAATTAATAGAAAATAAAACACAACCGAGTCCAATATCTTACAATTGTGAGATTACGATTATTGGGCCTACTTGTGTTTTATTTCCATTAACCACGAACTGACACAGAGTCTACATAGATAATGAAAGAGAAATCGGTCTTTGAAGTAGCTAAAAGATGAGGGAAACCCGTTAGTTATATTTTTTTTTATCACAAGCAGAAAGTATTGTACCAAAATGAAAAATAATATATCTTTTCATTTAAAATGCATTTTAAAATACATTGAATGCTAATACTAATAAATTAATTTGATACTCATATTGCCCTAACCAATGAAATATTATGATATTTACATATATATAAAAGGCACTCTATTACAATTATAAACATAATCTGTACCTACATAAATGTTTTTTGCATTTAGATTTTGTGGAATACCTGACGATGCTTGGCGCAGCCTATAGAAATATGTGGTATTAGAAGAATATTTATTAACATAATTGAAAAGACTATTTTTTAACCTAAATTAATTTGAATTCAATATTAAAATGATAAAGTCCAACTTCTTCACAAACAATAAAACTTTAATACAAATAAAATCTTTATTGTATACGCCTTTCGCAGACATTACTGCATCTTGAACAACATACTGACAGATGAATGGCAAGCAAGATGCCACCTCATTCTTTAGTGAGGCATACAATAATATTTTATTGATTTTTGCGTTTGTTCACTTCGGTTTTTCTGCTTTAATTGCTTTACTTTTGTTTGTGTTTTGGATTGAGGTATTGTATATTTATTTTAGTTAGTTTATGCAAATAATGTGTAAACCTCTATGCACCGAGAGAAATATCCTTTTTCATTTAAAAGGAATAGTATTAAACCAAAAGTTTTTATGTTTTCTGTATAACCAACATGGAAGTAAAAATAAATCGCATTTTATTTTCGCATAGCAGTTCTCTGCAGATGAGCAGATATACTTATGTGTAGTAGAGAAATTGTCGCATAGATGGCGCATCTTCTATTTCATTCCAGTAATAGACAATATTAAGCGCAAATAGGGTGGAAAACATGATTGGGACATACTGCTGTGGACTGGCGCCCGGTTTTCACAAGTTCAGATGTTTTCATGTTCGATCAGCCTTCGTCAATGTGTTGGGCAAATTTTCACAGATGAAAATGTTTATTTTTATATAAGATTTAGTTTATGAATTGTTTGTTTGATTTTTTTATTTAAGTGTTCTGTTGTTTTAATTTAATTTCACTCTTTAAATATTTTGCGTTCACTGGTATTGTTTATGTTATTATGTTTTGTGATTTTGTCCGTTGATGGACTGATTTGTGCGCGGCTTCGCTGTACGCAACGGGCGAGTTTGTCAGGCAGTTCCGAGATAGACGTTAGCGCGTGAGTACATGTATTTTTGTAAATCTTTGCTACCATTTTGTTAATACTTTTGATTTAGAGATTTGTTTCCCGGTTATTGATTTATTTCGTCCATCAAAGAACTCGCTTAATAATAATTTTTATTATATTGTTGTGTACACAATTTAGGTATAAGATCATTTATTATTTTTGTTCGGGAAGATATTTTAGTTTAAAGAGTTAATTTTTTTTCGTTTTTTAATTTTGCTGATTTGTATTTTATTAGTCACCTCGGGTTGGGTGAATAGAAGCATTGTGCTTGTATTTAATTTTTTTTTGTAAATTTACTTGAATTGTCCACGTTTAATTTAGTTTGTTTTAATTTTGAAACCACGTGAATTATTTTGATATAAAAAGGATTATCTTCTTGAACAAAATTATTTTTTGCTTTGTTAGAGGATTTAGCATTGTCCTTTTGTAATTTAGAATCTTATGCCGTTTTTTTTATTTCGGCCAGAACCCTATGTTCATGGTTTTCTTTATCATAAAATTCCTGATTGTTATTTAACGTCATTCTAAATTTTGTTCCTTTATTTTTGACTAAACCTTTTCAATTTTTGGGGTAATTAAGAAAGTCAGATTTCTTTCACCACACAATTTACTTGTCGTGATTAAATTCAGGTTTTAATTCGCGAGGGTAACTCTAAGATTTATTGTTCTTTTGCGCCCTTAATTTTTTTATCCGTTGAGCTAGCTAATTTAATTTTTCATTTTTATTATTTCATTTTGCATTTTCAATTCAGTCAGTACACAGCAATACTAATCTGGTATATTTACCAGGTCAACATCTGATAGGAGTCATCGCCATTGAAAGGACGATTTCTTTAACGGCACACTAGAGTGCTTAGGATGGTCACTGCAACCAACTCGCAATGCTACTAGGATTTATAACATTCTAACGGCAAATCTCTCCATCTGGTGCATGGGTTTTTGGAGATAATTCATTTTCATTTCGATTAAAAATGATTACGGCTTTTTGTTTGTGTGTCTACGCTTAAATGTTATAAGAAAAGGAAAAACCTCTTGAATCAACATGCTTACGGTTTTCTGCCAATCTGCATAGTTTTAAAATTCAAAATAAAGAGGACTTGAATCGACTATCAATATCTTTCACTTAAAATAATAAACTGTTTCAACGAAAAATATATTATTTCCGAAGAAATGCGTGAATTTAAAATTATATTCCTTTTCAAGGAAACACCAAATCATGTAGGGGAGGGTGGGGCAAGATGGGGCCGCCAGGCATAATGGGGACGTCGTCTTTTCTACAAAACGGTAGTAAGCATCTGTCAAATAATAGCAGTCCTAATATTGACAAGTGCTGTTTTATGTTTGTTGTAATGTAGGAAACTTTACTAGTCGTAATAACAAAGTTATTGCTGTTTGTGCGTGAACTTTGCAATTTACAGAATTTCGTTATTATTTTGATGGTGAGTTCAACGGCCAGTATCGGAAGCATAAGTAAATTATTTACAACTACACTTTTTCGTGCTTATTAATTGACATGTATTTTCTATAGTGTGTTATTTGTTTATTTCAAATATTTAATATGTTATTATAACATAACCAGAATGCCCCAAAGGGGCAAGATGGGGCTATTGGTATGGGGCAACATGGGTACATCATTATATCACTCTTCAGTCTGGTCCGTTATGCCTGGATATGCCATTATGCTTTCTCGAAGACATAATGCCTATTTCTCATGTTAGGAATAAAGTACAGGTTCAATCAAAGCGTAACAAGGGAAAGACAACAATCCTTACAAGCACTACGTATAAAAATCTGCTATAAGAAAATAGAAGCCTGGAGAATCCCTAAGGCAACTAGAAGTGCTGAGGGGGAGTTAAGGGAAAAAGAAAATGACAAAGAAGAAAACAGAAGAGATCAAGAAGCCGAATTTTGTAAGGAAAGCAAAGAGATAGATTTTTAGAAAACGTAAAGGAAATAATCAAGTTCTTCTGTTGAGGAAGATGACGCTCAATGTTGGTACTGTAAGGGGAAGTATTGATACAATGCCATGGATGGCGAGGTTGGGTACATGGAGGCTGTGCGATTAACGCGGATGAGTTCGTCTTCTATTGTCTCAATTGTGAAGATTAAGTTTAATATTCTTATCGTTATTGTATTTTTTTTATTTTAAATAGTTCCGCTTTAAAGAGTTTAAACTTTGTTCCTGCATGTTTTTAAGAATCTATTTTTTTTTTATCTATTACCTAGATTTATGGTACGACCCATTCTTAACTCACCTGGCACCCCATCTTGCTCCCATGGTGGGGCAAGATGGTGTATTTACACATTTCTTTTCCAAATTTTCTCACAACATCAAGAGTACCCATTGAAAAATTGTAAATTCATCCATCAGCAGATAAATTTTTAAAGATTATAACAAGCGTACTTAGAACCTTGTATATCAATTTGCAATCCTGATGCAGAGTTCTAAAGCTTAATGTTCCCATCTTGCCCCACCTTTCCCTATATAATGCAAAAACCTTGGTTTACTGTAATTCCGTTTAAATAAAAGGGATTCTTTTATCAGCACAAGAATAGTATAAAGTTAAGATATTTATGCTCAATTATGCGTTTGTTTTCTTTCTACTAATAGTTATTGACAACTGTTCATCACAATATATTTTCAAATGTCGAAAAGTCCTTCACTTCGAAGATTAACAGAATAACTCAGCCGGATACGAGTGAAATGACGCTCCGGCGACTTCAGCTCACCGCACGCCGGATCTATAACATAAAAACCGCCTCTGCTTTTCTCCGTCGCTCGCTAACAATAACGGATCGAAACACACAAAATGTTCATCGCACCCGGCTTAGATAAACTCGACCGTCAGACCGTGCGGCTGTCGTTAGGTGTAAATTTACGGACGCATTGCACCCACACATAAAAGTGTGCTCTAGAAGCAGAGCGCTGCTGGCTGCGTCTATATAGAAAAGGGGGAATCGCTGGCGCTGAAACAGCGTGGAAGCCCGTGGAAAGAAGTCAAAGGAAGGGCTTTCAGTCCTCGACGACCGACGACGCGCACCCTCCCCCCCTTCCCGTCCTCGTATAGACGCCCCGATTGTAGGGACGCGTTCACTGAAACGTCGAGGCTCTCTCGGTTTGGTTCGCGGGGGGTTTTCTATAGATAGACGGCTGTGCCGGTCGCCGGAGAGGAATTCCCTCGGTATTTATAACCGGCCGTCTGCATGGCTGCGTGCCTTGAACCCTCTCCGCGTACGAATGCCCGTAAAGCGGCGTCTAAATTAAATATACATTACGCACGATCTGTTGTATGTACAGCTATATGCAGGAACGACCGGTACAGTGACCACCAAAAGTGTAAAAAAATTGGTAAATGGCTTATTAAGGAGGTCGATGCTTATTATTTACTAGGGAAAATTGTATTCTTTACACTCCTTTCCTTTTTGGAGACCGCTCGATGAAATCGATTCAAATTTTCCGTACTTGTTATTCGAAATCAAAAGATAATTTATACCTACACTGAGAAAAATGGACTAAGTAAACTGCTTACTTGATAAAAAATTACTTATTATTATTAATTAATTAATTATTTGACTCTATCGACCACAACATTCTTTTGACGAAAATAGATGGTTTTGGCTTCAGTCCGTCTTTTACCCAGTTGATGACATCTTACTTGTCAGAGAGAAAAGGATACGTGTTCTACAATGGATATTCGTCAGCATTATTTACTATGGACTCTGGTGTTCCCCAAGGATCCAATCTGGGACCCCTACTATTTAATATATATATATTAATGATCTTCCGCAGTCTCTTACATGTGAATGCTTAGGATATGCTGACGATTTGAAAATTTACAATGTGATCAACACTGTTGAAGATTGTGTCAATTTGCAAGAAAATCTATGCAAGGTGTATAGAGAACAAAATATTTTTAAATGTCAATAAATGTGCTGTGGTGTCATTTTCCAAAATAGTAAATCCACTGGTTTACACGTATCTTATCAATTCGGAGTCTATAATAAGACACACGCAGATGAAAGACCTCGGTGTAATATTTGACTGCCATCTGACTTTTAACAAACATATAGAGTCTATTTGTCTCTCTGCTTCTAGAAACCTTTCTGATAAGAACTTGTAGAAATTTCAACAATATCCAGACTATGAAAACATTATATTGCACACTTGTCAGAAGCCGTATTGAATATTGTTCTATAATATGGTACCCCTACTACACTTTTCAACACTTAGCAATTGAAAGAATACAAAAGCGCTTTACTGGAACATATCCTGAACGCAACTCCGATTATGCCACGCTACGTAGTATTCATGGATTCAGCTCGTTATCCGACCGACGTACTTACTACAGTGCCAAGGTGTTATTGAATATACTTTTGAACAAAGTGGATTGCCCCTCACTGCTTGCCTTGGTAGACTTTAATGTACCGTTTTTCACTACACGGGATACCACAACGTTTCGTGTTCCCCGTGCGCGAACTAATGTGTCGGTAAAATCCCCAATATCTCATATGACAAGAAATTTCAATGAACTGTATGCGGACTGTGAGTGAGTGTTGTTTTGTGTATATAGCTTTTGATTTGCACTTTGTATTATGATATGGATATTTAATATTTGAATCTAAGAATATGTGCCTTTTGTATTTTTAAGTTAGTTTCAAATTTCATGTAATACCTCTGATTTTCTTTGTTACACTAGGATCATGATCTTTATTTCTATATTATGTTACCGCAACGCCATCAATTTACTGATTTTCGTCCTGTAATTGGCTTGTTTGCTGTTGGACGTAATAAAGTATTATTATTATTATTTACAATAGATAAAGTTTTACTTGGAACTATTCCCGTTAATTAATACCTGCAACTAAACCCAGTTTCCCGAATGCAAGTTGTTACTGTAAATTGTGCTTTTATTAACGACTATTACACAGCGTACCTTACAAATTTGTGGTAAGTAACGTATTGCTTATGACTACTGGTACTGTATCTAACTACAGCACATGGTGAGTAGAAGTAGCAACAATGCCGATCCCTATTAAACTCATGTATTTTCTTAAATAGGTAACAACTTGCCACAACTATGATTATTTGAGTTTTGCTGCCACCCCGTGATTGTTTTACTATTCCTGATTGGCTAATGCAGCGGAGTAATGAAATAGTCCCCGAGACGGCTACGCGCTATCGTTAAGTAGGAGTTACGGACGTGGGAAAAGGTCGTCGAAAAAGGGTGGCCAAGGAGTACGGCCATTGTAGGCCATTCAGTTGGAACGCAAATATATTAAAAATACCGGGTGGGTTAACTCAAGTCCCTATCCGTATAAAGAATCCCAGCGAACGAAAAAGTACCGAGCCTATAAGCAATCGGATATTTCAAGATTGCAGTTTTAAACCACATGGTGGGATGTTTGAATTCCCCATCATTGTGTTGATATCTGCGCCCGCTGGTGAAGTTAAAGTGTGGATGCCGTCGCTAGTTGAGTGACAGTCCAAGTGCCACCTGCAGTTAGGGATACCCCGACGAAGTAGCCGTTTTCGAGGCGATCACCGGACATAACCGCCACGTACGCTAAAAGAGGATCAACTCGCCGAGACAACGCCCACTGCAAAGAACCAACAGAAACCGCAAGTTTACCGCCTAGGTATATTATTTCCTTGTTTGTTATTAGTTGTAACTTCAAAGCCATATTTCTCTTTGTCTTTTGTTTAGATTTCAATAATTTCAATAACTAAATAACGTTTAAAGGCGGCCCCATTTACCCTATCTTTTATTATTGCTTTGTTCATTTTTTCATTATTAAGGAATATATTTTATGAGTCATTACGTTGTAAATTGTTTAAAAAAAATTGTTGTTAAAGTGAAACCAATATTTTTCACTCATATCAGGTAGTCACTGTGTTTGTCCTATACAAAATAAAACTATTACTAATAATACTGCTTTTTTTTTTCTTAAGTAATAAGTATTATGTAACATCTTTAACAAAATAAATGCCAATTTAATCTTCGATTATTAATGCAATCGAAGCTACAGCACACTGAATAGTAATTAAAAATTATTTGCAAACAATTTTGAATTACGCATTGCTCGGTACGCAGTACTTGTAGTTGCGGTTGCATAAATAATCGAAGATTTGTGGAACTTTTTTTGTACTTTATCAGTTATTCACACAGAGTACACAGTAAGCTATTTAATAAATATTCATTAAACTTCCTCGTTTCCTACACTACCTACAGTTGAACAACAAATTTAAGGTAAGTATATTGTATATTTATAGCAAACCATTACCATCTATATATCAGGTATTTAGTGAACGTGCATTAATGATACTCTTTCCTTATCACAAGTAGTCTAAATAGCTTGTATTAATTATGAAGGTGTGATAGCTGTTATAGAATGGTTCACTCACAACAATACACCTACTACTTGACAAGGGCAAATTTTTGCTTACTGCAACTACATATATTCTTTGGCTTAACTACTTCAGTTTAATTATCATAAGTAACTTCATAAGTTACCGGTATGAAACAGATCGTAAGTAACTTAGATTGCTTTTTGTTAGTATCAGTGTTTAGGATCTCTTTTTTACTAGTGCTAAGTAATCTGTGCTTTTGTCCCCTATCCAGCTGAACTTTTTACTTACGATAATTGTATTTTTATTTATGGTTATTAAAATTTTTTCTCAGTGTAGATCAGTTGACGATCTGCAAAGTAACACCTTGTCTAAAAACCTGTGATTCGTATAACTAGAGCCAGATAGTAAAGTCCAGAAAAAGAAAAGCAGAGAACAATGGATTAAAATCTTTTATAAATAAAAGAACATCTTCAGTTCGTTTCGATTCGATTTTGCGTCCAATAGATACATTATTTAACAGTTCGTTCGCATTTACAATAGCTTAGACAACAAGCGAAGAAAGTTTACTGTTTTTGTTATTACTTTGTAATAATCTAGTATATCTTGACATTGTCGATGTAATTTTTACTAACTACAATAAACATTATCATTATTATTATAATTATTATTATTAGTACTGTCACCACTGCTGTGGAGCTTGGTATATATGCAACTCGCTGTGAAAGAAGTTTTTGAGACACTTCATATATTGATTTCACCTAAGTCGAGTACCTAAAACCCTTCCATTTCGTAATACGTTACATAAATAGCTGTCACAATACAAGTATTCACAATCGTTGGATTTCAAATACCACCCTTTTTCATTTGTTGTAAATTTTTAAGAATGTTTGCAAAGCCGCTACTTCAAAAATTGCAAAAACAGAAAAGCGAATAAGCCCATTCAAAAGATAAAATCCTATTTTCCCCATCATAAGCGTAATTAAATGAACGATCAAATCAGCTACAGCCTGGGACGGCGACACGCCCAATATAATGCCGCGTAGATCAGAGAAAAGCGCTTCCGTCCTTCGCTTAGTTCCGTTATTAATTTTGAGCAAATCGAGTTGCGCGACGTTTCATGCCAAGCAGACTTCAGGACATATTTGGAGGCTTCGCCGTTTACGCGCTAAACGTAATAAATTCGTGCTAATTAGACTTAAGTGGCTGTTACGTTATAGACATAGGTACAGAGGAAAGCTGCTGAAGTGTAGAGTAAACGTCATTTGCCTACTGTATATGCTGATATTCTCTTGGAAAATGAAGTAATAACTGTAGTAAATTAGTAGAGGTAAATTAACTGTAGATGCGATAGATAGGATTGTAAATTTTGTTAAAATTGCCAGGTTAGAAGAAATATATAGTACAATAATTATATTGTTAGATATTAAAAGTCCTTTTGATGGTGCTAAGTGACCAAAAATGTAGTATATTTAAAGCATAAAAGTTACCTAGGTAATTTAGTTAGAATCGCTATTGGATTTCTCAGATAGGTCGCGATACTTCAGGAAGTGGGGAATTAGTATTACACGGGAAATTGGGGTATTTGAATATCTTATATAATAGTCTATACTAATGATCCAAAAAGCATCCGATAAGCTTAAACGGATATGTAGTCACTACGCTGAGAAAAATTGGAACTTTTCTTAACGATTCTGATTCTTTTGCTAAACGATTCAAGTATCAGTTCATGCAGGTACCGATTTTGTTTAGTCGATAAGGAAAAAGAATCGTTACGCAAAATATAGTCAATAAGGAAAAAGGTTCTCTAAGGGAAATATAGTCGAGTCGATATCATTCGCATGCTTGAAACCTCTGTACTGTCTCATAATATTTGTACATAATGGTTTTAATACACACGCATATATTATTTTAGTGGAATTAGGATTGCGTTATCGTTGGTTTAACATGATTTAGATAAATTTTAATTGTGGTGCACTTGTACAATAAATACAAGTATTTTTTTTTGTTTAGTTACAAAATACATAATAAAACAATCGAAGCATATTACTGTATGCTAACATAAAATTTTCTTGAAAATTTAAAAACGGAAGAAAATTCGTATACTAAATCCTATTTATTGTAATATTTTATTGCGACATGTTTCCGTCTAAATAACCATCATCAGGCAATAAACTTCAATCTTTGTTTTATATAAAATGATGTGTCGAAATAAATTATGTATATAACACCGATCAGAGAAAATACTTAAATTTGATAATACGAATTAAAATACAAACGAACAACAAATAACACATTAAAATGCAAGTAAAAATTATCACAGCAATCAAATATAACCAAACGGAAAACGAACCAAGGACGTATCTTAAACCGATTTTATATACAGGGTGTTAGGTAAACATGCGGCAAAAATTAAAGGGATTATTCCTTGGCTTATTCTAAGAATATTTTGTCCTATGATGATTTTTGAAAAACCCCTTTTTTTCTAAGATACAGGGCGAACAAGATTTGCGACAACCATATTCGATATTCGTTGAAATTATTAATGTAAATAAAAGTATGGTGTACGCCAATGAGTTTATCAAGTACAACAAATTGTTTACAATGCTTTGTTATTTTTTCGATCTCGATCACATGAAACGGCTGTTTTATCTAGTAGTGGGTTTCATTTGAATACGTCTCATCGGTCGCATTTGTTTAGATTGAGTGACGTTTAGCTATTTGACGTGTTTTTAATAGTTAGTGAAATTCTCTATCATGATGTATACGAATGCCGAGATAACTGACATGCATTTCATGTATGGACCTGCTGATGGCAACTCATTAGAAGCTAGACGATTGTCCATTGAACGATTTCTTGCCCGTAATGTCGATCAAGAAATCTTCGAAAACATTCATCGACGTCTTCGTGAAACAGGCTCAATGAAACGAAGTGGAGGGCCAGAAAGATCAACGACTGCAAGAACGGTACAATTGGAACAGAATGTGTTGGGGATGATAGAGAAAGATCCTAGTAGTTCTACGCGAAATATTGCAAATATGTAAGTCATCGGACAGTTTGGAAAATTATTAAGGACAATTTGTTGTATCCATACCACATTCAACGCGTTCAGGCACTACTATCTGCTAATTTACCTCCACGTATTGCATTATGTCAATGGATATTGCAAAAATTAGTTCACATCCCTCAATTCCAGACACAGATTCTTTTTACCGATGAAGCCAGTTTCTCAAGAAATGCAATAAGGAATTTTCATAATAACCATATGTGGGCAGATAAAAATCCGCATGAGGTATTTGAAGATCGTTTTCAACATCAGTTCTAGTTGAATGTTTCAGTTGGAATTGTGAGTGACTATCTAATTGGACCGGTATTTCTACCAGGAAGACTTGTATCTAGGCTGGAGGAAGGCATTTCGAACATTTATTGTAGATTGAGCAACTTTACATGTACTTTTTGATAATAAAATGTTGTTACTGTCACAAATCTTCGAAACAAAGGTGTTTTGCAAAAATCATCATAAAACAAAATATTCTTAGAATAGGTGAAGGAATAACCCCTTGATATTTTTGCCGCATGTTTACCTAACACCCTGTATATACTAGGGTAGTTTTTATGGTGAAATGCAAAATTTCCTTTTTTACCTCTTTATTTCCATGCAATCAACAACAAACTATCATCATAAATGTAAGCAGCCCCCCAGGGAGTAACAATTCTTCCATTGTGGAGATTTTTTTTAACTCTTATCCTTATTATAAACATAAAGCTATAATAGTTATGGGATAAGATATATAAATGTGAAATGATAAAGATGGAGTTATTATCTCTCCCTTCGATTGCTGAATGTCCGAGCACCTACAGCAAGGTGACTTTGTTGCGACATTGTTTTCGAATACATTCCCAAACCAAATTTGATCCATGACTGTTTTGATTCATATTTCAATATTAACTCTCGACGTTATATTATTCAAACTGTTTTCTCGGTTTGTTGGTGGCTTGAGCAAATGTTACTTCTTCCCATCATGCATCTTCTCATTTCTATCTCTTAGTTCTATATTTCACTAATCAATGAAAAACAACCACAGTCTAGCTCATCAGATGCCTTTAATCAAGACACGCGTATTCAATTTTTTCCGCGTATATTCGGTTAGAGTTAAGACAACGAAGTTTATGTTGCCTCGCTCAGGCACACAATGTGCTTAATGAATCTTCAGCATCAACTCCCGAAAACGGATTAAGATATCCGAGTTGCGTAAACGGGGAGCTTTCGCGCTGATAAATAGTCGCCGTTCCGGTGTTATCAAGCGAATGGAGCCTTAGAGGAACTTAACGACGAGACATTTATTCATTTCGCCGTCTCCGTTGCATATTACATCTTCTAAATGAGATTATACTGTTTTTTTAAAGCGATGATATGAAAGGTGTACGAATCAGCTGGAATCTAACTGCTTTTCTTTGTATTTTGTGACTTTTTTTTTCTTTTTATAATGATTTACTTTATCATCAAGAGAAGGAGGACATAACGCTAAATAGTTAAGTGAAAACCAACTCCATTATCTCCTTTTATGTCTCTGTTCACTGAGAAAAAAAGATTCTTTTCCGCAAAGAAATGTCCTTGAAAAAATTATTTCACATAAAGGAACTTCATTTTAATTGGATACAGTAACTTAAGTTTAATGTTACTGCTTTCTTTGAAACCATCAAACTATTTCTTTAAAATAATTAATTACCGTTTGATTGACACTTTTTTATTTTTTATATTACATCTTGACGTCGTTTTGCCTGAAGATAGTTTACATTAACCGAAACGTGTAGCAAATTAAAGTATATTTATAAGATTGGAAAACGATTTTTTTTTCATATTATAATAGTAACAAACGCCAATTTTCAAAAGGAAGTTGTGATAATTTCGTATTAAATACAACAAATAGTTTATTCAGTCTAAATCCGTTGTGATTTAAAAATTCTGGAGATTTTGCATTTTCAACGTAATGCTGTGGTCTGGCACCCCGGTTTTTGTAAATTCAGTGATCATATTTTACTACGATCTGTCTTTATCAATGTTTCGAGCAAATTTTCTCAAAAACTAATATTTATTTTATATAAGATTTTGTTAATTGAATTGATTTTATTTATTCTTTTAATTGTTCAGTTGTTTAAATTAATTTCATTCAGTTGTACATATTGCGTTCACCAGTATTGTTTATGTTGTTCAATGTATATTCTAGAAGTTTTTTTTCTTTGCGATTTATGCGTTGCGATTGCACGCAGCTGTTATTTTATATGTATACGACTGTTTTACCCTGAGGGTCCAGTTCTTTGACGAGATGCCGAGTAAGTACATGTAAATTTATATTGTTATTTATTTTGGTATTTCATTTTGATTTTAAGTTTTGTTGCGTTAATTTTAAATTATATCATCCATCAAAGAACTCGCTATATAATAATTGGCATTATATTCTTGTGTACACAAATTAGATATAGGATCATTTATTATTACAGTTCTGGAAGGTATATTTTAATTTTAAAGAGTTAATTTTTCGTTTTTTTTTAATTTTGCTGATTTGTAATTATTTTTAATCACCTCGGGTTGGGTGAATAGAAGCATTGTGCTTGCTTTTAGTTTTCATTTTTTAATTTACTTGAATTCTCCATGATTAATTTAGTTTGGTTAATTTTGAAACCACGTGGATTTTTGTAAAAAAAAGGATTATCTTCCTGAACTGTTTTATCTTTTGCTTTGTTAAAGGGATTTGTATTGTAAATTAGATTCATGCAGTTTTTGATTTCGGCCAGAGTCCTAATATCACGGTTTTTTTTTTTTACTGCAATTTGTATTTAAATGTTTTTTTTTTTTTTTATAATAAAATTTATAATTGTTTTTAACGTCATTCAAATATCTGTTCTTTTATTTTTGATTCAACCTTTTTCAATTATTTGGAGTAATTAAAGAAAGTCAGATTTCTTTCACCCACAATTTACTTTTCATGATTAAATTCAAGTTTTAATTGCGAGAGTAACTCTGAGTTTAATTGTTCTTTTGCCTCCTTTTATTTTTTTATCTGCTGAGCTAGTCAATTTAATCTTTCATTTTTACAAATTCATTTTGCATTTTCTGTTGTACCTTCAGTACACAGCAGTAAGTATTCTAATATACAAGAAACCAAACATCGCTTCATTTATTTAGTGACTATCTATTAATTGTAATAATTCAGTCAAAGCAAGCTATAGAAAACATTATTATTTTTTCTAATAAGGTTTACAAGGCAATTCTTCCTAAACAAAATATATTATTGTTTTACTGACGTAAATTATGGCTTAAATAGCGTCTCTTACATTCTAATTTACCCTACAAAGGAAAACGTTCCTTGTTAACCCGTCGATTACAATTTCGGGACCGGAATCGTCACAATGATGGTGCCCCCTATGTATTCGCGTCGCAATGAAAACGTTAATCTTCTAGACAGTGAAGAGGAACCATTATCCCATCGCGAAGGATCAGACAGGCGAAAGCCGAAATGAATCGTGAGCTGAGCGTGAATAGACGGAATGAGCACGCACCTAGGGCAGTCCGATCCGAAGCAGTCGAGGCATTTAAATTACGGGGGATTCCGTGACCTGCATAGCTCTCTAATTATATCGGTTTCCTCGGGAAGAACCTCTTAAGATTCCCCCCTCCCCCTCCCATAAAATGCGTAATTAATATTAGAGCCCCAGGAAATGGAGATGAGGGAATGGGATCTCGTTGGAATATATAGATAAAAGGCTTTACTCTAATATCTTTACGTATTGTTAGTGTGCGACTGAATAGTTGTAGATTTTGTCTGAAAGGCCGTAGCAGGATAAGCCAGTGAAATCGACCCTCGCATATTGCCTCGGAAAGTTCCACTACATAGAAATAAGTTAGGTGTAAGATAAAGATAAATATGTGTTCATATGTGTGCAGGGAGAATAAAAGTGTGTTTAACTAGCAACAAAAGATGCTTGTGTTTTAAAGCTTCAAATCTTGACCATGTATAATATTTAATTTCTTTTTTTCTTGATTTTTAGGTCTTCAATATTAAAAACATGAATGAATACGACGTTTCGCTTTATTGTAAAGCTTTTTCAAGTATATAAATCGATGTAAAAATTGTAAATTATAATGAAAATGTTTTTGTTTAATAAATGACAAATTGTTTTGTTTACTATGATTTTGAATATATTATTATGTTTTATTTAAAGATTGCATTTTAAAATAGGCTGTTTTGATTATTTGTTTTTGAATTTTGTAATTAAATAGTTCTTTAAAAATATTGTATTTAGTTATAATATTAAATTATATAATTTTGTGAAATATTGTATATCGGTTTTATCATTGACTGCATTTTTATGTTTATAAATTTGAATTATTTCAAGTATATTACGTGTTTTTAAATTTTGTTCTTTGTTTAAAATTGTTACGTTGTTGAAATCAAAGGTATGATTTTGAGTTATTTCATGTTTCTTTAAGGTTATAAGATTTTTATTATATTTGTGTCCTTTTATTCTATTTTCCAAATATTGCATGCTTTCACCTATATATACACCATTACAATTTTGACAGTCTATTTTATAAACTACGTGTGATGTTTTACTTTTTTCAATTTTTGATTTTAATTTTGAATAGATTTGGTTTTGTAGTTTGTGTGTGTTTTGATAGGCAATTTTGTAATTATATGGCTTGAAAATTTGATTCATTCTTTGTTTATAAATGTTTAACATAAGAAATTTTTTTATAAATTTTGTAATTGTTCGACTATCATTTATATTTTTTGTTGATTTATTATAAAAGACAAATTCTTTGGTTGATAATTTTATTTATAAGAGAATTTGGATAATTATTTTGTTCTAGAATATTTGTAACGGTTCAAAATTAATTTAACATTCATTATTTCTTTTGTTATTCTACAAGGTATACAACTTTTGTTTAGTTGTATTTTTCAATGCGATTTTCATTTATTTTTAATACTTCAAGTGCCATCTTGTGAGTCGGCTGAGAACTAACGTTGTTTGTTTAACAGGCGACTGTAACCTTTGCTATTATAATTTTATTAATTCGAAATTAAATTTTCTTAATCTCAATCAAGGTATTAGGTAATGTTTCTTTATTTGATGTAATAATATCCTTTTAATTCGCGTTTGTTTATGAATTTACCTTGTTCGTAACTTCAGAACTAATTTCTGCGCACGCGTGACTTAAGGGCGCGGACGGTTGGCAGAAACTCGCTAACTTGCGAAGACGATCGACGTATAAGGTCAATTAGCGCTCGGTGTCGAGAAATAAAAATTTGGAATTTTGGGTTCAACTAAGAAATAGTTCTTTGGGAAGTTTAACCTGACCTATTAAATTAGGATTTAATTCTCGCACCAACGAAGATAACCCACGGTTATTACGGAAATATAAATCCGGATTTGAAGCGCAAAATGGCCGCCCCACGTTGGGCGCCAAATTTCCTCTTACCTATGCAACGCTTCGATCGTTGGTTGCATAGGTAGGGGAACAAAAATAATAATAATTATAATAATTAGCCCTTTTCCAACAAATTACAATAGCCAAACAAGAGGGAACCGCTATGCTCGCTGATAATATAAAAAAATACATAAGAGGCCCCGCAGCTAGGGAGAGCGGGGTGGTTGAGTTCTTCCAATAAATACAATATCAGCGTTACATATTTTTGCTTTGTTAATAGTATCTGATCGAAAAACTGGACTTGTTAATTTTATTGCTCTGTCAGCTGTGGTATACTAAACCAACATGGTCTGGACGTTATCTAAATTTAAGTCTTCATAACCTTTATCTCAAAAAGTTAGTGTTATTATTAGTTTAGCTGACAGAGCAATAAAATTAACAAGTCCAGTTTTGCGATCAGATACTATTAACAAAGCAAAAAATATTCTAGAACAAAACAATTATCCAAATTCTGTTATAAACAAATATTCAAACAAAGAATTTTTCTTTTTATAATAAATCAACAAAAAATATAAATAATACTCAAACAAATACAAAATTCATAAAAATTCCTTATGTTAAACATTTATAAGTAAAAATGAATCAATTTTCAAACCATATAATTACAAAATTGCCTATCAAAATACAAACAAACTACAAAACCAAATCTATTCAAAATTAAAATCAAAAATTGAAAAAAGTAAAACATCACACGTAGTTTATGAAATAGAATGAGCCAATGGAACGGGTTGCCATTAAAGAGTATAACGGGCCACTCTGCAGGGTTATGTTACATATATTCAAAACTCTTATCGTAGAAAAGTCCATTTACATTAGTGCAGTAACAGAAATCCCTTTCAACTTTGTAAAAAGAACCGAATTTTTCTGAAAAGAACTGAATTGTTGTACTGGAACGTAAGGGATTCTATTTTTTATATTACTTTTTTCCCAAGATGCATTTCCCCATGCCGGCCGGGTAAACACTCATTCATGTCGGCATAGGACTTCAGCTATCTAGTTCTATATTTCCCTAATCAATGCTATTTTTAAAATGAATGCCACGTGCGGGGAAGGTGTAAAAAAATTATCGGATTCCTTAGGGCCGTGTCATTGGGCGTTTGCCGGCAACAGCCGGGATATTACGCATTATTTCATGTGGGTGCGCGGAACGTAGTTCGTGTCACTCACCCCGAGAGCGGATATGGAATATCTTCGGAAGCTTGCAGCTGGCTGCGTTAATGTACCCGAATTTTGTGAGCCTTATTCATGTCGCAGTTGACGAGGAGAATTTTAAACTACATAGGAGGGAAGATTTTTTTATATACCTAGTGTTTTTTTTTATTTTGTAAACATTAATGAAATATGTGAATTTGAGGATTTTCAGAAAAAAAAAATATTCCTTATTTCAAATGTCTTATTTCTTTATATCATATGGGTAAATCAAATCGCAGTGTGATTCCTATGTCCGAGGACTTGAATTCACTTGCAAACAAATTTAACGACTTATTTATCGGTGACACTAATCATCTCTGTTGGTACAGATAACATTTCCATGGTCAATAATCCACACAGTATATATTTCCATCCTATAACTGAGGATGAATTGAAGCTTGTAATACAATCCCTAAAAAGGTCAAGTTCCTCTGGCATAGATGATGTGTTTCTTAAAAAACTGTATTGACACTTTTTAAAACCGGTTTGTCATATAATAAATGATTCATTTTTCACTGGCTGCTTCCCTGAATCTTTAAAATATGCGCTTGTTGTCCCGATCCATGAACCAGTTACGTGGAATACCCTGTACACTACTATAATAGCTTAATTATGACTTTTGCTTTGTATGTATATTTACTTTAGCAATAAACTTTATTATTATTATTATTATTTCCAGTATAGTCCAGAATAATCAAAATTCCAAGGCTACTACTATTCCAATACACTAATTCAAGGTTTTCTATGTCCGGTATCGTTTGTATGTTGCACATCTGCTGGATGATTCAAGTGTCACATAGCCATAACTTGCTAGGTATTCCTTAAACCTAAGTTCGATCATACGCTTTGTTTGTCCAATATAAACTTTATCGCACCCTAAATGCTCTGATACAGTGTAGTTAATTAGAATTGAATGCATAAAAGACAAACAAAATATGAAAATTTCTAACGCTTATCCAAAACCACTGCACGTCAGTTCTCCATTGCCTCTCCACATTGACAGTTAATTCACAAAAATCTAGGGCCACCGTATGCAATGAAGAATACCTATATGATAACAGCTCCTAAGAAATATTTATCTGGCAAGTAATAGATAAATATTTGATAACTATGTCTGCCATGTAGAATACTTATATCGAGTATGGAAAGTTAGTGTAGTGAAATAGGAGAAGCGCCATCTTCACGATAATTTCTGTACTTGTAGAATATGTTTAACGTATTTGCTACTACAGGCCAGAAAACTTTGCTATTATAGGTTAAGAACATCATGCCGTGATGATTTACAGCTTCGTAATAAAATTTAGGAATTTTAGGCTTTATTAAAGGATTGGAAAGAACATATTTTATAGCATATTTAAAAATTTAGAACTCAACACATCCGTTGTTTCCTTGTTCCATTTATCTCTAGAGCTATTATTCCGTAAATTTTACTGTATCAGAGCGTGCGGTTGTTCGCTGAAACGTATCTACCGTAAACGGTTTATATTTAAAGCAAGTTAACAAACACATAGTTGACACATTCATAAGGCGCGTTTCAATACACAGCCCGCTACATAACCATAACGACCAACATGGCAAACGTCGGTTCGTTTCAACACGCTTTCACGACTTGCCGGAAGTACGCCAGCCGGCCAACGGGAACTAACGTCCATACGCAAGCCGGAGTTTCCTGTCGGACACCATATTTCAAAGCTTTGAACTGGAGCGAGTACCACACATACAGTGTGCACGCGGTCGAGCTACAGTTGGGTAAATAAGTAATGACCGATTGTCTCTACAATATACAGTGTGAGTTGTTAAGAATGGGAAATCTGAGAACTGGAAATAGTGGAGCCTAAAACATGAGGATTGAGCGCAACATATCTTATACAAATGTTTGTCGTTTAAGACATACAGGATGGTCAAGTTAATAACTTTCTTTCTAAATTTCTCAATAATTTAGCAAGTTTTCATAGAGTCGACGTGAAAATTGGTATTACTACGTTTTTCAGCATGATGAATAGGAATTTGTCATCACTTTTACCGTTGCCTATAGAGGGCGCTAATTACACCCAGCTGAATAGGTTAATCTTTTTTGTGTATGCAGAATCACATAAACCGAATAGGAAATTTGAAAGATAAACCTTTCATACATAAACACAATACATACTTGTTTAATTTTGATATCTCGAACCATTTTCGAGATATTTGCATTTGCGCGTACCACGCCATATTTGTGTGAACATAAATGTTGAAGGAAGGTTATTCATAAAAATAAGAAATAATGTGGGTCCCAGAATGAATCCTTGCAGAACACTCCTGTCAACTACGCACATATGCTATCTTCTTCTTCTTCTTATTCGTTAAATAGGGAAATTTTGGGTTATATTTTGTATACATATTGTAATGATAATAATAATATAATAATAATATAATAATAATAATAATAGAATTAATTAGTAATTCTCTCTTAGGTCGTTAAAAGGGTTTGAATTATGTGATACTTACTTAATATCACTTCTCTTAATTAATTCATATTAAGCTTATTTAGCGCCTTTTGCTGGTAACTTTTCAGCAGTTTGTCCACTATGTAAAATGTACGGTTTACTCTAATTTCCTTGAGGAAGGTAAGTATTTGCTTACCTTCAAATCAGTTATGGTCGAGCAAGTTATAGGTGTTGAGTGTTTTTCAAAGAAACCACAGTTGTTCAGGTAAACTAGATCGAATGTATTGAAATAAATAAAATTAACTTTAAATATAACTCAAATTAAAATCGGGTTTTAAACAAATAGTTTTAATTCTCTTACAAATGATACAATGACTTAACCTAATATAAAATAACGAGCTCTTGTATGTTATTAAATAAAATCCTTAAGATTTTAAAATTAGGACTTGATACTCTAATAAATCAATTTTAATAACAACGATCATTTCCGTAACTAGAAAATGAGTAAATTGTTTGACTTTTACCATAAAGAAAACTTATCTGAATTAACACAATAACTAACATTAGAAATCAGAAATCGATTCTGTCTTTTTCGAAGATTAATTTGTTTAATACTATTCTATGATTAATTAATATTGTTTAGGTCGAATTTCTGAGCTCCATATCTACTCTTGAATTAAAAAAAAAGGTACAGGCCTTTTATTCCGTTGAAATCCTCTTAACTGTGGAATGAGCTGAATATCAGGTTGTCTGACTTCTTGCCTAATCTCTGTCTCGAAAATATTTCGTTCGATGAGCTTCTTCCTAGCAAGATGGTCTGGACTCGGATTTATCCGTCAACAATTTCGGGGTAAGTATTACTTTTGATTTAAATTAACAATCACTTTGATATAACTAGATATATCGGTTCAATAGTATATTTTTTAACTTTCAATCACTTTTTACTTTGTACCTACTCTTATTATTTTCCGTGTTATAGTATATTCCAAACCAAGGGAGGAAAGTGTAAATACAAACCTCGCCTTCGGCTTGGTTTGTAATATTTGTCCGCGAATGCAATAGCACTTTCTGTTATTTATAGTTAATATCATGCTTTCATCAAGCAAACTAACGAGTGTATTTTGTTGTTTGGTTGTTGTGGAAAATTAGAAAATAAGTTTGACATGACAGTTTTTTTCGTTTATATCTGTTATATGAATTATTATTTCTTAACGGTAAAAAAGGTAGCATCCACCTAATAATATACAGGGTGATTCTCAATATATGCGACAAACTTTAAGCCCTGATTCCTGGGTTATCTTGATCATAAAAGTTCATAAGATCATATGTCCAAAATCGCTTAGTTTTAAAGTTGTACAATGTTTAATAGTAAGTTAACATAATTAATGTTTTTTTTATTATAAATTAACAAAATAATTAGCAAAACAAAATTAACTTATACTAACTGTTGAAAATGACCGCCACCAACTGCAATACAAGCTTCTATCCTCCGTCGTATTGACTGGCGAGTCCGTTCTAAAATACCAGAGGTATTTCGAATTGTTTGAAAAGCTGCGATAATACGATTTCTCAGTTCATCCACATTTTCAATGGGAGTCGTATAAACTAATGATTTAAGGTGACCCCAGAGAAAAAAAAATCCAAAGAATTTAAATCTGGAGACCGAGGAGGTCACGGTTGTGGTCCTTCCCGTCCTATCCACCGATCTGGATACGTATTGTCCAAAAACTCGCGAACAACTGAACTAAAATGCGCTGGAACGCCGTCATGCATAAAATACATTTGTAATCTTAATTGCAACGGAACTTCTTCCAGCAGTAGTGGTAGCTCCTCTTCAAGAAAATTGCGATATACTTCGCCATTTAACCGCATCGGTAAAAAATGTGGACCTATCAAGTGATCTCCAACAATTCCGGCCCACACATTGACAGAGAATTGATGTTGATGACGGGCATTCACTAGTTCGTACGGATTTTCTTCGGCCCATATGTGATTATTATGAAAATTAATAATCGCGTTTCTAGAGAAAGTAGCCTCGTCGGTGAAGAATATTTGAGCCAAGTAGTCAGGATTTTGTGCGATTTTGTGTTGCATCCGTTGACATTCTTTGTGGAAAATCTGCCGGCAAAAGTGCCTGCACTCGTTGATTGTGATATGGATACAACAGTTGATCTTTCAGTATTCTCCAAACTGTGGCCTGACTAATGCTTAAAGCAAACGCAATTTTTCTGGTGCTTGTAGTAGGATGTTCCTCAATTTCATTTAGTACCATTTCTTCAACTTGTGGAGTTCTCGCTGTAGATGGGTGCCCGTTATCAGTCGTCAGTTTTTTTTAAATTTCCCGTTTCACTAAGACGTTGGTGAATACGGGCAAATATTGAATGATGCGGGATGATACGGTTCGGGTATCGTTCTTAATAAAGACGTCTAGCAGCACACGAATTTCTATTGGCAAGATCGTAAACGAAATGCATATCACACATATTAGCATTCGTGTAATTCATTTTAGAAAACAGAAACTGGCAATAAACTGAATGAATACTCTGACAACTATTGACAAATAAACAATTCCCTCTCAACACAATAGTTTTTGAAGAACCAACTGTGATATTATATCGTGTTGGTCATAATTCATAATTTATTATTAAACATTCAATAACTTTAAAATCAATCCGTTTTGGACATATACTCATATGAGCTTTTATGATCAAAATAACCTCAGGAATCAGCTCTTAAAGTTTGTCGCATATATTGAGAGTCACCCTGTATATTATTTATCACCTTCGTGCCGACGATTCCACTTAGAATAAGATTTTCCTCACGTGATTTGAATATTATTTTTTTTCCCAGTCGGTCCAACTTTAACTAAATGTCAAAAAATAATAAAGACATATCTGTGAGTTACATGATAGGTAATAGGCTTAATCTGTCGAATATTTTTTTAAGAACTGTCAAAGTTAGCGTCGTTTTAAAAGTGTTTAATAATAGTTTAATTGAAAGCAATTATCTTATAAATGGGGCCAGACTGGGTCGAATGTACCAATATCATCATTTAAAAAAAAATAAATTTCAAAATTTCTCGAAAATGCGTCATGCATTTTTTTTTCGTTTATCGCATATTAATCAGCGTTAAAAACCCTAATGCTTTGCTAATTTAACCTACTTTCTAGAATCAATAATAACGTGAGGTAACAATGGTGCGCACTTACTTTGAATCAGCCTGTATTTCATCTGAAAAGAATGAATTCCATTTAAGATTATATATTTAATCTAAGAATACCGTAAATGTAGCATTAAAAATTGCGTTTTTAAATATATCGTCACTTGCGCGAAAATTACCATACTTATACGTAAGTTACCTAGTACTTGAGTTGAAGATAATAATAATTTTGATCGAATTATTGTTGATGTATGTTGCAAACGTCGTCATGTCTCCTTTATTTACGTAATCTGGTCCATATTTATCATACAAAAAAGAACTTTATTGGTTATGGCAGATGTAGACACCGACAATTGCCGCCACGACATCTTCCGGTTCTCCATCCGACACTTTGGCAATGCACCACGCAGAAATAACGTGTGTTACACGTCACTTGTTGCTGATCATGTCCATCTATAAATAATTCCGTCCACGTTAGGATTACTTTCCCTCTCAAGATAACGTAGGAGAGGTTTAACAGACATTAATTTGTGGCTAATAATGAATATTTGACAGTAACCTACAATTCTTTGCCGCAGGCAGAAATGAGGTGAAGAACGAGCACGATAAACAAACAGGAGCCAATATGATAATCAGATACAATTCGTTCACCTTCATGACGAAACTTTAACACTACATTATATTTGAATTGGAGAATTTACAGGTTTCAATACACATTTTTCGTCCTATTTATTCGCAGTAGTGAATGACTGCTGCCAGTGCAACAAAAAGACGCAATACCTGAAACCGAGAGATATTGCTTGATTGTTCGATTTTATGGAGTTGTTTAATCAATGTACAATAGGTAATTTTAAAAACCTACAATAAGCAATAACGTATAAAAATATGTGTACCACTTTTTTTATGTCTAATCGCGTACAGTACATAGATAGCACAACTGCTTACAGTGTACATTCGATTTAATTACATAAATATATAATATATACAGGGTGAGTTTTTTATCTTGAGACAACGGAACATCTCTAAAATACTGCATCAAATTAAAAAAAAAAGGTCTTAAGAAGGTTTGTTATAATGTAGCCATTATTGTAGGTGGGCCATTGTAGGTAACTTTCATTCTACGCCATCAAGTATGTAGTTTTTGTTTGAAACTTTTTTTTCGATTCGTTGTAGATTAAATAACCCCTTTGACAGTTGACAGCAATAACGAAATTGGAAGGACGTGACAAGCAAGCAATACTTGCAGTTTGTTGACGGAATGCCTTATTTGTTGGTTTAACATTGGTAATTACACCAGTGTATAGATAAAATATATTTCAAAAAAAACTGTTGACTGAACAACTCTCTTCTCTTGGAGTATGCAGCAAGTATGAAATTATTTGTTTTAAAGATAACTTAGTCAAAAGGATAAATAATAATAGATTTTATTAATAAATACAAGGACGTCATATAAGATGCTTAACAGCTTGGCTTTATACTATAGTCCACGCCCACCTGATGTCCATTCATATTTATTTATCGCATAAATATTACTCAGGTAGTATACTATACAATGACAAACGTTTCGAATGCATTTCCCGGTTGCATAATGGTTTCTCCGGCAATTGTAAACGCAACGATCTCTATAGCAAACTCGGCCATCTACAAATAATCGTTTTGATTAAAGATTCGTCTTAGCGTTAACTGATATTTGTGTTTTTCTCTCACACAATATCGCACGTACGGTAATTACTAAAATATTTTGCCGCAGGTAGAAGTGGGTCGAAGAACGAACACAATAAACAAGCAGGAACCAATAAGACCATCACGTATATTTCGTTCATCCGCATGTTGAAGATGGCGCGGCTCATGCTTGAATTAGAAGTTTATAAATCATAACTGGTATTTTTCTTTTCAATTTATCACAGTGGGAATGATTGCTAATTAAACTAAGCAATACAATAGCTTCCATAGCGAGATAATACCTTATTGTCTGATCCCATTAAACCGTTTACTTAAATAATCATTCATAAATTGATGAACTGTTAATGTATGTATTACTTTTCGCACCAATTTTGGACTCCTACAAGACCACTGTCAGATCAGCATATCGCCGATCGTGCTGAAAAAAGTTGAGATGATTCTTGAATGCAAAAAAACATCAGTCTTCATTAGCTATTCCTACAGCTACATGTTGCCGTTTTTGAGTTATTTAAGTTTTTCTTTTTTTTTTTAAGTCTTAATCATTGCATTTTTCAGAAATTAATATCTCGGTTAATATTCCAAGTAGAGACTCCAGATTTGCTATGTTGTGAATGTAGATATAACCCTAAGAAACGGTATGCACACTTCACATTCTAACATACAGAGTGTTCAAAACTAACGGACAAAGTGACATATTCTCAAATGCAGAAAAATTTTTTTTTTAAATAGAACACCCTGTATTTTAATTCGAAATTAGAAAACAAATATCATTCGCTATCATTTTATATTAGTATTCCTATAGCTATCTTTAATAGATTTCGAGATATAAGCGACTTTTTGTTAAACAAACTAACTAACCCATCTTTAAATTTTTGTAGCTCCGCTCTGAATAGGATTAATGTCAAATTCATGTGTTATTCTTTGAGTAACCATATGAGAATGTTACTGTTCAAATAGTCGTAGCTGTTAATATTGCGTTGTACGAAAGTGTAATTACGATGATATACATAAACACTTATGGTTAGTCAATGAATTTGACATTAATCCCATTCAGAGCCACCTACAAACATGTAAAGAAGATAGGGCTAGTTACACTGAGAGAAATATCCTTTTTATTTAAAAGGAATTGCATTAAATCAAAAGTTTTTGCGTTTTCTATATGGCCAACATGATTATTTGGTGTTTGCTTGAAAAGGTATATAATTTTAAATTCACGCATTTCTTCGGAAATAATATATTTTGTTGAAACAGTTTATTCTTTTAAGTGAAAGATACTGATAGTTGTTTCAAGTCCCCTTTATTTTGAACTTGAAAACTCTGCAGATTGGCAGAAAACCGTAAGCCTGTCGATTCAAGAGGTTTTTCCTTTTCTTACAACATTTATTCATTTTAGACTTAACCGTAAATACAACAAAATGCCGTGATCATTTTCAATCGAAATAAAAATGAATTATCTCCAAAAGCTCATGCACTAAGGAGGGATTTGCCGTTAGAATAATATTGTAAATCCAGTAGAATTGGTGAATTGGTTGCAGTGATCATCCCTCTAGTACCCTGTGTGCCGTTAAAGAAATGACTCCTATCAGACGTTGATCTGATAAATATACCAGATTAGTATGTTACGATCATAGTTTCCAGCCTATTTTGTGCGAATTATTATCTGTTACTGGAATGAAATAGGAGATGCGCCATCTATGAGACAATTTTTCTACTACACATAAGTATATAAAACTGCTATTCGAAAATAAAATGCGATATTTACTTTTACTTCCATGTAAATATTTAGTTAAATTAATAAATACTACGCTAGCTTCCAATAAATCTACTAAGCAAATTATTTGTTTGATTGAATACAGGAATATTTTTAATATTCCTAAATCAAGTAATAATTAAGTAACTGTAACCGAATGCATGAAAAATGGTTGAAAACAACAAGATCGTTTTTCCAGTGTATAACAGTTTTAAAACCTTCAAACACTATACACTACTGTAAAGTTCCTTGAGTTATAAGTAAATCAGCATTAACTGAAAGGATTCCAATTATCTCTGAAATTTCTTTAACCTCGCGAGAAAAATATTCACTTTCGTTCATTATTGTTTGTGTATGTGTGACTTATGCACGTGGGAATATGAATAAAATTAAAATACTTCCGCGTAAAAAAGCACTCAACTTGAATACAGGTGCTTGCATTTTCCGTTAAAAGGCAAAAGTTTTAAATCAATGTATACATGCGTGTCCAGGCAAATAAACCAAAACGTCCGGCTTTTTTATTTAAAATACTGTTTATAATTAAATATGATCAACGTACTTAATAGAAACTAAAATACGTTGTTAAATATGCACATAAAAATAACAATATAATATGTATTGTGTATTGTCTATTAAACAGAAGTTATAAAGGAATTATAAAATATTAATCAAAACTAAGGTGCTTTCCATTTAATTACGGTTACTTTTCGTCGAAAAGCATGTACTTAAGAAGAAAATAGTCTTCCTGCAAAACAGCACGCTACTTTCAATTAAAATAAACACTTTTCTGAGTAAAGGTATTCTTTTCGTTGAACATGATCGAAACCAAAAGTTATAAAACTTTTCATTTAATGCAATCCCTTTTCTCAGTGTAGCACCACACTAGTACCTGCTACCTACCTATCAACGCTACCAAGTAGTTTGTCATCTATAAAGGAGGTAACCATCATTATTTCAACTATATATTTCAATAAAAGTACATTGCAAAATAAAAAATTATAGGCAATATGGGGGCGATAAAAAATGGCATTGGTCTTCGCATTCGCAAAGATCTTCTATACAAAATCCACGCAGATACCAATTATGTCGGCAATATTTGGTGCAGGTATCATCGTCTTCATCAGGACCGTCACAACTTCTTGATTGTCTTTTAATTAAGATGCCTAGAATAAAAAGAAGTGGCTGCACATAAAACTTAATTGATAAATAAATAATTATAGGATAAAGATGGGATGCTTCTTTTCTATAGGTTTGTAAATGTACATGTACAGATGCCTGCAACCTTTTTGAATAGGTTTACAGGTGCTGCAAATATGCATAGATTTCGATGATTGCTAAATCAATTCCGACAAAATTTGCCACAAAGGGACTGGCTTTCTAGAAGCAGTTACCTGGAAATATTATTTTCACATAATTATTTTACTTAGTGTAGAAAAAAAAATATATGTTTTTCCACAAAATATGTTTATTATCTCAGGACGTTTTGTTAATTTGGTATTAATATTTTTAAGTGTTGCCAAGAAAAAAAACTTTATTTTTTTAATAAAGTTATTCGTTTTAAGTAATTGACAACTAAATATTTTTTTTTTTTCAATTTACAGGATATTCCACGATAGCAGCCAGCTAGATATTTTCCGACTTACCAAAGCTCTTCGCCTTTAAAAAATTGGGGTTTTTTAATAATTGAGTATGGATTCCTTTTTCCTAAAATATTTTCAAGTTTTCGCACCACTAGTTAACCAGAAATTTTCATGCATATTGAACTTATTTTAAATGCAACGCCCATATATATTATTACATTTTCGAATCCAGCATAAAGTTCACTGAGAAAAATTAGGTTAAGTAAAGTGTTTATTTGATAAAAAATCATTTACAATAGACAAAGTTTTACTTGCAACTATTCTCCTCAATTAATACCTGCAAATAAGCGCAGTTTCCTGAATGCAAGTTCTTACTGCAAATAGTGCTCTTATTATCGACCATTATACCTGATAAAGTCTTGTGTAATAATCGTAATAAAGCTGTTGATAAGTGTGGTAAGTAACGTATTTCTTGTGACTATTGGTACTGTATCTAACTACAGCATATACTTAGTACAAGAACAATAATACTAATAATAATAAGACGTATATATTGAAAAGAGAAGAGGTCCCAAAATATAACCTTACGGTACACCAGTAGAAATACATAGAGGCAGCGATACAGTACTATTTAAAACGACACTCTGTCCACGATCCAATAAATAACTTTTTATAGGCTCGACTGATGCGACACTTAAACCTAAGCTATTTAAAAGAGGACAAACCGTATCAAACGCCTTAGAATAGTCGAGAAGTACTACAGAACTTCATACGCATTCATTTTGAAATCCAAAAATAACTTTTACATATTTCATTAGAAAAAGATCCGCAAAGCAAGAAAATTCAGCTAAATAATAATTACAGGCAAGAGAATTCCTAAGATTATCATACATCTTTATATTGTTGGGTGTGGAATTAAATTCTACATAGATAGATTGCTGTAACGTTCCCTATAATATATATTATTGTTAAAACTGGTATTTCTTACAGGTTAATGTTCATAAAGTTGCATTAGAATTTCTGGAAATAAATCTTTATTGCATCTAAAAATGTCTATGCAAGAAATGTCATCGAAATGCCGAATCTATAGACGTAGCATGCCCTAAAACTTATCCCATTTTTCTCAGCGTTTTCTTGGTAACCCTACCTACTGTTACAGAAAATGTCATTTAGTCCAGGAATTTTAGCACCAAAAACGGGTTCGCTCCGCAAAAAATCCTGATAATTGAATTTTAGGGGTGTCCCTTAAGTATAAAGGGACAGGGGAATCAATTATCAGGATTTTTTTGCGGAGCGAATGTCTAAAAACCCTGGACTTTTTTTTTATTTCTTTTGACCGCAAATCCAGTTCAAAATAAATTCCGTCATTGGTTTCCATTAGTTAGTTCATTAATTGCACAATAATGTGTACTCTGATCATCAGACATGCATAAAAAAGCGACCCACTGTACTTTAAATGTAAAAACGAACTCCTTTTTTTCTAATACTATATTTCAATACTACCAATCCAGAATACAATAACAACAGTATGTTTTGATTATTTATTGTTAGTCGAATAAGAAAATTTATTGAACTTTGTAGTTAAAATTTAAAAAATATTGTATTTGCTTATAAAATGAAGTTATATAGTTTTGTGAAATATCGTATGTCTGTTTTATTATTAACTGTGTTTTTATGTTTATAAATTTCAATCATTTCAAGTATATTACGTGTTTTCAAATTTTGTTCATTATTTAAAATTGTCATATTGTTAAAATCAAATGTATGATTTTTAATTATCTCATATTTTTTTAAGGCTGTAAGATTATTATATTATTTAATGTAATATTTATGTGCTTTTATTCTATTTTCCAAATATTGCATGGTTTCACTAATATATACACCATTATAATTTCGACATGTGTGATTTTTTCAATTTTTTATTTTAATTTTATATAGATTTGGTTTTGTAGTTTGTTGGGGCTTTGATAGCCAATTTTGTAATTGTATGGTTTGAAAATTTGATTTATTTTTTTATGTATAAATGTTTTTTTTATAAATTTTGTAATTGTTTAACTATCATTTATATTTTTTGTTGATTTATTATAAAAAAGAAAAAAAAATTGTTCGAGTATTTTATTTATAAAAGAATTTGGATAATTATTTTGTTCTAAGATATTGTTTTTACTGTCAGTAATATTTATTGTAATATTAAAGTTATAGCCCTTCATATCAGTACATTGTACTAGGATACTGGAGTGTCTGGTATAATTTAATAAGTAAAAGAATTGGGAGATTCACTACAAAAAGCTAGGAGACTGCAGTGTTTTCGGAAACTTTGTAGAAACAAGTGGTAAACAGACTTACACGTACTTGGAGATCTTAGTACCATACTAACATTAAAATACTGGTTCTACTAGGTATAATATGAACCATTAAATTTACCCTCTAGTAGATCATGAAATTTTTGGCAGTATAAGTTTCAAAACATGTAAGTTGACTCATTCTGTGGCGTGTCACTGGTGCAAGTTAAACTATACCGTTATCAGATTAGTTTTCACAAAATTCGCGTAGTAGAAAGTTATTAAAATTTCCAAAGTGCAAGAGTTTCTTAAGGATCTTAATACAAAACAACATTTTGCTAATTTACATGCTAGATAATCTATATGTTCTTGCCATTTAACATGCTGACCAATAAATAAACCTAGTATTTTGGCAGATTTAGATATATTAAGTTCTGTATTATTTAAATCAATAGTAGTGTGATTACAACCGCTTCGATCACTACGAAACAAGACGCAGGGAGTTTTGTTTTGATTTACTATAAATTGATTATCTTCAGACCTTAATATTAGACCAATAATCGATCTGCGAGAAACAGCAAGCTAAACGCCTATATTTTGGAGGGTTTTCAAGAATTTAATGTGAATTTTCACTAGACCAGATAGGCATTGTTTGTTTATTTAAATATCCTAATAAATGAAATCATGCTTCATTGGAGAAAATGGATTTTGTCAGGAAAGTTATCGTTATTCATCTTGCCTAAAAACCATTGAGAGTAATTAAATCGGGTTAGGTGATCAATCAAAAATTTGTATATATAAATTTTGAAGATCTTTTTAAGGATTGTATGGCATGTTCCATATGAAGGCTGTATTTGCTGTGATAACCTACGAATGATTGAGTTATTTGCTCCTCGACAACTGCTATATTTTCAACTGGTCATTTTAATGGTCTACCACTACCTGCTTTTCGGTTTTGGTTTTAAAGTACGATTCGATAATAAAAACTTTATGATTTGTATGTATGTATGTAATAGAAGGGTGGTGTTACACTGCGACCGAAAAGATCTATTGTGTCCCCTATCTTGCTGCTTTACAGCTCGCCTTCCAATCCTATTCCTTTTAGAAAGTGTAGGATGTCAGAGGGCCCCAGTCTAGGAAAGTCTCCCGCTTCGATTTCACATGCACCCAGGTACAATGCCCTCGGGTTGCACAGTGCTACGCAGTTGAGAGGAGGTGGATGGATGTTTTATCCTGTTCCCCACAAAATCTGCATTCAGGATCTTTTTCCAATCCAAGCTTACTCAGGTATCCTTTCAGTCTACAATGGCCTGAAAGCATTCCTGTTAATATGCGAACATTGTTCTTACTCAGGTTGATGCATTCTGTAAACCTCTTTTGGTTTTAAGTTCCCAGAAGAATTTTACTTTGCCTCATTCCCTGGAGATTTTCCCAGTAACTGGATTTTCTCTGCTCCATTTCCATTTTTAGTTTCTTCAGTATTGTACTACTACTTAACCCGCAAAAGGGTTCAGACCCTACGAAAGGCATTCCAGCCCCTTTTTTTGCGAGGTTATCCGTTATTTCGTTTCCTTCCACTCCTGTGTGACCCGGAACCCACAGGAGGGTTACTTTATTTCTTTTGCCTAGCTCATTTAGTAACTTTATGATTTATTGTAAACGTTTTTGAGTGTCGGTGTTGTTTTTTATTTGTCACTACCAACATGATATTTTGAATAAATAGCATCACGGCTTGCCGGAGGGTAAATTTAATTGATCATATTAGGGGAAAGGATTTGAAAAGCTCAAAATCAAAGTTATCTAATCTCTAGCACCTCTTTTTAATAACATATTCGATAAAAATATATTACAAAATAATGTGATTACATGCACATTGGATACGGTACAACATAACATTTAGTCCTGCATTCGCAAAGATCTTCTACGCAATATCCATGTTTGAACCAATGAGCTTGGCAAAATTCCGCGCATGTATTATCACCTTCATATGCATGGTAACACGTTTTTCTTTTCATTCTAATTAAGGTGCCTAGAATAATAAAAAAAATAATAATAATACGGCACTCCACGCAAAAGTTATAAGTAGTTTTAGGGTAAAGGCGAGGTCCTATGCTTATTTGTGGCATCCCTAAAGTTATTTCTTTTCTGTAAGTTTGCAAGGGTATATTATAAATGCTTATAGTCTTATATTAAGGATAGAGGTGTTACAGATCTGCACAGATTTAAATGCCTCCCAAATTGTTTCCGTAAAATTTGCAAATGGAGGGCTTGCCATTCTTGCAAGCAATAAGGAGGAACATATCAGGCACCAAAAGAGATAGATATTTTAAATACAGCAAATATTCGAACAAACTTGTTGAAAGTGTTTGATTTTGACTAGGAATAAAATGTAATACTAAAAATACCGGTTGTACCAAAAGTATATGGAGAAACAAGCACCAGAATTTCTTGATTCAAGTTTTACACCTGCAATTTATTCAAAGTGAGTTATGTTTCCAAAATGCACTGTTGCCACTTCTACCTCGACCAAATAGCAACTTTTTTTTATCATTTCAATGTAACACTCCACATTTTTTTTTTGACTATTGATCTTTCGTTAAATTTTATATCGGGATGCGTAAATAGTATTGCACCAAATGCAATTTTATTGGAATGGCTTGACCAATGGATTTGACTCCTTTATTAGTCAATAAAACTTATCAAGACGCCTCCTGTTTCGAGTTCTTGCACTAACGTAGCTCCATTTCAATTTTGCTGTATGATTGTCTCTTTCTGTCAGGCTACTCTCCACAGATCAGTCACATTAGTGCGCATGCTTTGTGTTTTGTATAGTGACGCTATTTTCAAGCAATTTGTTGTGTCGTTTGGTGTTGAGATTTTGTGTACGTTTTATAATTGTTTTAAACGTTTTATAACTGTGAAAGGGTTATTATGACATTAAAAATGACAGGTAATATACTGATCGAACATTTACAATAAGCAAACGTATAATTAAGATTCGTTTTTCAAGGTTGTGTGTGCAAAGAAGATGCATTATGGATGTGTTATACACTTGTAGAGAACTCTTTTTTAGGAATTATAGTCTACACTGTAAAAAATTACAGTAATTTTGCCATGGTAAATCAGGAATATTATATGTAATAACGTTGTGAATTTACCACAATAAATCATGTAAATTTCGTTTTACATGTTTTTTCTAGGATATTTAACACGGAAAAAGAAATTTCGGTAAAATTTATAGTTTTTTCATGTAAGTTTAAGATGTAACAAAAATTTAAAAGGAAAATACAGGAAAAAACATGTACAATTTTGTATTTACTCTCAAAATTTACTTAAAAGTGTAAAATGGACATTTTTTGGGGTATTTAGTGCACTTTAAAGTAATTTACTAGTGAACTATTAATTTTGCTGTAAAAATATGAGGATCTTTTATATTTATTTGTTTTTACTTGAATTTTCGGGTAAAACTATAGATCATGGAAAATACGAAATTCATACGCCGCAATGTGATTGGTTATTGGATTATTTATCTGTGCGCGTAGGTAATTCATTCGTTTGTCGAACTTATTATTGGCTCAATGATATCATGTACGTCACAAACAATCGTAGGTTTCGCGTAAGCGTGTTCATTCTTGATCCCTGGTTGAGCGATTCAGTATGACCTATTAGGTGCTATAAAAGAATTAGGTAAGTTGCTTGCTCTCTTTATAAAAATACATATGAAAATTACTTCAGTGTTCGGTAAATTGTAGAGTTCATATAAATATTACATACGAATTTTACAGTACAATCTTTGAAAAACACATCAGCATGCGAAATTTACTAGATGGTAGAAATTTTACCTTATGAAGCAAATTTACCTGTAAAATTGTAAACAACTTTGTTACCAACGATTTTACATGTAATTTTACTGCAACTTTTTTTACAGTGTACAGGAAGCGCATATGAATAGCTCCCACATTAATTCTATAAGTTATGGATATTTACATTCACATATCGTAATAAGCATAATATAAGTCGACGTGATTATACAGAATGTCCTCGAAGTGAGTTTACAATAAGTATGATTGACCAAAAATTTTCAAATTGGAATTTCATATTTTGGGATTCCGCCCTGCTTGGTCTGAAACTTATTTTTAGTTTATTTACGATTTTTTAAATTAAAGTATGCCTTTACAGTTAAGCAAACACTATTTTAATTCTAGGTAAACTACCTCGTTCGTTCACAGTACGCCAAAGTGTTATTAGCTATATATAAAGCCCCTTCAAGGTGTTGCAATTTTTTTGGCGCGCAGTTTACATATATTATTAACTGTCATGGAAAATTAATTAGGTAGAAGCAGTTATTAGCGAAGTTCACACAAATTTTTTTATATTTGTTTCTGCATATACCTACTTCTGATATATCATTCGTCTTGGAATATCCTGTATAATATATCACAATTTTACAAGTGATCAATAGGCAGGGGATAGACTTTGCCAACGTCCCAATAAACGCTTTTACTTATCTCTGTACATGATGTTCCTAAGATCTATGTCTGTAATACCACTTTTATCAAATAAAAAGTTGTCGAAAACATGCCCGCATTGTTTTGATATTGGATCAGGATACTGGATTAAAAAGATACATACCATCATTTTCGAGAGCCATTGAAACTTGACAAAAACCAGAAAGGAAGTTATAAGAACCACCGATGCAACCAATAATCGTAATTTATGCATTGCGATTGGAGAGCTGAAGAAATATACTGGGTAATATTATATATATATACTACATGATTTTAATCAACTTTTGAATCGACCTGCTTTTTTTCGTAAATAAGACGCAAAACACTATTGTTTAACATTATCGGCAAATAACTGCATGACGTTAATATGAATAATTGATTTACTGTTTCTGGTGGAAATTGGAAATACAAACATCAGCCTCTTGTATATGGTTTAATGTTTTTTTTTCCTTTCCACGCTATACAGAGCGTCCTAAAAACATGTCTGCGAATGGGTAATAGTTGTTTGTATCACTAGGCCAGAAACTACAGCTTTGCCAGTATGAGTACGGTTTGTGGAACGAGGCGGTAGCCGAGGCCCACAAATACGAATACGAAATAGAAAAGAAATTTTGATACTAGGGAGTTGACAGTACAGGTTGGCACCCATGTCACATACCTTAGTATTTTGAGGTTTCCGAGAATAAATTTTTCTGTAATTTTCCTTCTAGTTTAATATCTATTTATCAATAATCAGTACAATGAAGACACCAGTTCATCTTACTATGGTGGAACAGCAGCTTAACCCTAGTCCTACCAACGTTTTATCGTAACGTGTCCTACCAAGGTGTGCCTCACAGGCACACATCTATTTGTACACATTGTTGATGTAAAAATGCAAAATATGCATTATTTTATTTCATGTAGTAGGTATACAGTAAGATTAAAACATATAGAAAGAATATTGTGTGTCAGAAGATATAATTTAAAAATAGTACAAGATAGTAAAATATTTGAAAGTTATTTATGTAGTTTGCAATTTGTGCACGTCAGTATTTTCTCTGAATGTTCACCACAAACCGTTTGCTTACACTTATCACATAACTGTGTTGACATTCTGCTTTTTTTTGATGGGCAAATATAGCACCGTTTTCGTTTTCTTATTCTCGAGCCGAAGACTCCCTGTGGTTGGTACTTGATTCACGTAGTTTGTATCAATGAAGTATGACTTTTATGCAAGCCACTCAAACTACGACGTCTAATTTGCCCCAGTACTAATTCTGTTGTAATTTCTCGTAAGAAAATTTTGCGAAGTCTTCGTTTTTTGGAAATATGCCAGTCAGGATGGATATTTCTCCAAATGACAAATGAAGCTTCTCCACACACATTAATTATATTGAAAAAATAGACACAAGGCCACCTATTAGTTTTGCGTTTCACTGAATATGTATGTACCATCTGATCAAGTGTATCCACCCCTCCTTTCGTGGAATTGTAGTACTTTATTTTTATTTTCCTCATCAATGGTGGAGTTGTTGTGCATTGTAGATAATAATATGACACAGCGATTTTTCTTAGGTACATAAGATACCAAAGTCATTGTCTTCTGAAAACCAAACAAGTTGCTTTCATATTCCGTCGCCTGTGAGGCAAAAAATTTGGTGGTATGCAGCGCTTATTTTTTCTGAGCGTTCCTACACAAGTTAGGCCTTTGGTAAGCAAACTGGATGCAAGCTCGTAGCTGGTGAAGAAGTTGTCGAACGTAATATTCCTTTAGTTCTCAGAAAAGTTACAAAGGTCTTCAACCACCTTTTGCGCTAAGTTTTTCTGCTCTGTGTAGACCTTTTTTTTCCTAAGTACGGTATACCACGTAACGGATAACTAGTTCCACTATCGCATATCCACCAAATTTTCATACCGTACTTATCTGGCTTGCTTGGCAGGTACTGTCGGAAAGATACACGACCTCTAAAAGACACCAGTTGTTCATCGATGGTTAGATTACTGCCAGGAAGATAATATTTCAGCTAGTTTGTTATTAACACGGTCCCACAGGCTCTAATTGGTGCCAACTTGTCCTTTTGCTTCGGAGGGTTCTGGTCGCTTTATCGTCAAAACGAAATAAATCTTAGTAATTGAGTAAATCTATTCGTGACATACACGCTCGATAAACAGGATTTCCATATAAAGGATTCCATAGCTCATTATAGTCCACCATTCCTTGTTTATTTCTTCCAGCCAGTAATCGAAAGGCCAAGAAAGCACGGATTTCAACGTCGTCAACTGGTTTCCACAAATCGCCAAGAATACGAACAGCCTCCTTATTAGTGAAAGTAACCACAATACCAATAACCGTATCATCAAAAAACAAATTGAATGCGTCACAAGGAGTATAAACATGCACTCCAGGTGGAAGTTTCACTTTGTTCAAAGCTGTTGTAATTATGTGTGTGCACGTGTTTTTCCTTGGCAATCGGCGTGGCATTCCACTCGGTACCATCTTTTCCAATAAAAGTTTGCGAATGGCCGGGCCGTTCATCATTAGCATCACTATCGTCATTCCTTCTTGTTCATCGCTTTCTTCATCGCCAGTTTCTTGATAATCCGCTTCACTAGAAGAGGTTTCGTCATTTGGCTCTTCTTCATCTTCACCATCATTTAATTCCTTCCCAATCCTCATCACTTTCGTACAATGCATCGAGCAACTCCTTTTCAGTTAGTGCCGGCGTCGGTCAGTCAACCAATCGGTCATACATTCTGCATAAATTTCAAAAACCAAATAAGCATAAAACAACAAATCTATTTTTAACTGGGGTCATCAAAACTCTATTTTGCTTACCTGGTCTATACTATACTCTCCACTAGGTAAAAGAAATAAAATTAACCAATAGACACCTAAAACGGCCAATGCGTTCGTTAGGAAAGGTCCAAATACACCGATAGCAATGCAGTTTGTAAGCTGACTGTTTTAGCAAAACGCATTTAGGGAATTCCCTTCATATGCAACTGGAAGTTCTTACATACAAGGGGAAAGTCCCGAAATATAAAGCATATCTTATTACGGGGGATTTACCCACATACATAGTTTTAAATAACGTAGCAATGCATTTATAGTATAATAACAGTATGTGCCTCAAAGACCACACCTTGGTAGGACGTGTCGGTAAATTATGTTTAATTTTTTTAGTAAAATAGGAAAAATATTTTTAAAAAAATTTTATGTCATTCTGTGTTCAATAGTTTATTTTGAGAATACAAAAATCCTCCAGTCTGTGGGCAGTTAAGTTACAAAGTTCCAGCAATTTCAAAATCAATTATGCCTCAAAAGCACACCTTGGTAGGTTTAGGGTTAATGACAATTTATCACACATTTGTCATGTGAATCTAGTGTGGCCAATCTTTAGTGACATTTTTGCCTGCCTAGGCAGGAAAACAATAGTTTTATATAATAATATATTGTTATCTGTTGTTTATTCCCCCTTTTTATATATAAGATTTACAATTCCCTTTTTTAGATAACTTGGAAAGGTGGATGTTTGAAGACTCAGGTTAATCATGTAAGCTAGTTGATTTCGTTGGTAAGTTAATATATTTTTAAACCTAAAGAAATATCTTTCTACGTCACCTGAACTAACTGGTACGAAATGAAAGTATCCAATTAAATCCTTATATTTTAAATGTGGGCTTCCATTTTGGGTAGTAAAAGTGTTATTGCAAATTTCTTTTAATAGCACATAATCTAGATTTCTTTTTAAGAACGCATTAACTTTGTTCCGTATGTTTTCGCCAATTATACGGACATTATTCCTGGACATTGCAGCCCATATCCTTATTTTTACAGGATGCAATTCTGTTTCCCGAAAAACATGAGGATTTTGTGCGGACCAAATCCTAATATTTTGAGAATTTATTACATCACCGGTAATATTAAACCCAGCTTCGTCAGATAAAAAAAAAGTAAGATTTAAAATATCGGCATTCCTTAGATTTTCATTAAACCAATGCCAATATTCCATACGTTTTTTGAAATGTAGTGGCAGTAATTGCTGCACGATATAAATTTTATATGGATGATAATGAAGTTTCCGGTTTACAGCTTCCTGAGCTGATCCATAAGATAAACCTACAAAAATATTCGCATAATTTTTTATAATATCATTTAGTATATATGTGTATTTCTATCAGTTTGTTGTGCAAGTTGCTATAATGGCTTTCCAGGGCTGTGACACAAACGAGCACGTACGTCTTCCACCACATTTTCGGTCAGAACTGATGGCCGACCTGGTGACTTTCCCTTCAAAACACTTCGAGTTCCTCTGAAGCGATGGACAACCTGATTGATGTATCGAGGGAGAGTTTCATTATCAATTTGCACTTCGGCAAATTGATTTATAAATTCTTCAGTACAAAGTACAGCTGAATATCACCACTACCCATCACCTCCTCGCTCAGCATTTCGAAAGTATGCCTCTAAAATAAATTTATCTTGGTCCAGTGTAAATGGCGTTTTGCCAAAAAAAAAAACACATTACGCTCTCAATGCGAAATGAAGGCGTAGCCTTGAGAAAGACTGTATGTGAAAGTTAACAAACAATAAAACAGAATGACTAAATAAGCAAAATTCAAACACGAAACGCAAGGCTATGTAGAACATATGTTAATTTTGACAGCAGAATTTGAGGAAATGCTGTATCACTAATTTCATTAAAATGGACAATGATTGGATGAAAATATTGATTTGCGCATCGCGGGAAGTACACTGTAAAAAATTACAGTAATTTTGCCATGGTAAATCAGGAATATTACATGTAATAACGTTGTAAATTTACCACAATAAATCATGTAAATTTTGTTTTACATGTTTCTTCTGGGATATTTAACATGGAAAAAGAAATTTCGGTAAAATTTATAGCTTTTTCATGTGTTTAAGATGTAACAAAAATTCAAAAGGAAAATACAGGAAAAAACATGTACAATTTTGTATTTACTTTCAAAATTTACTTAAAAGTGTAAAATTAACATTTTTTTTTGGGGTATTTAGTGCACTTTAAAAGTAATTTTACTAGTGAACTATTAATTTTACTGTAAAAATATGAGGATCTTTTATATTTATTTGTTTTTACTTGAATTTTCGGGTAAAACTACAGATATCATGGAAAATACAAAATTCATACGCCGCAATGTGATTGGTTATTGGATTATTTATCTGTGCGCGTAGGTAAATTCTATTCGTTTGTCGAACTTATTTATTGGCTCAATGATATTATGTACGTCACAAACAATCGTAGGTTTCGCGTAAGCGTGTTCATTCTTGATCCCTGGTTGAGCGATTCAGTATGACCTATTAGGTGCTATAAAAGAATTAGGTAAGTTGCTGGCTCTCTTTATAAAAATGCACATGAAAATTACTTCAGTGTTCGGTAAATATAGAGTTCATATAAATATTACATACGAATTTTACAGTACAATCTTTGAAAAACACATCAGCATGTGAAATTTACTAGATGGTGGAAATTTTACCTTATGAAGCAAATTTACCTGTAAAATTGTAGGCAATTTTGTTACCAACGATTTTACATGTAATTTCACTGCAACTTTTTTACAGTGTAGTGTAGGATCAAGGCAATCATTCTCTATCTCAGTGTACTAACATAACATGTTTTGAAAAATTCCTCTTACATAGACTTCCACCGTGTTCACTTTTGCTTTTATTTTATTACTAACCCCTAGCACCCTAAACCACTCTTGGATTAAATAAGCAGCGGTTCGTCACACATACACCCGGCGTCGCCGTGATACATACGCAGAGTTAAACAAGTCTGGACGCATCCCTACCGCCGGGAAGAAGTGCCACCGCCATTTGTTGCATCTTTTATGAGGTGCCGGAGCCTAGGGCTTTTCCCGTTTTATGGGATCACGAGCGGGCACTTGAAAGAGAAGCACGGCAAGGCGGCACGTTCTCTCGGCCGGAAGCGGTCCTACTGGAGCAGTGATTCGACCCGCAATATCCTTCATCCCGAAGCAGGTGGAGACGTTTGACTTCTGACGAAGTAGTGCGCCGTATTTCATGTCGAGATGCGGAACTGAATGATTTAATTCGGACGACTTACAGGGGACTTGATTTGTTCTAGGGCTTCAAGTTAATTTTAACAGTCAAATTTATAAGTATAATCGGAATAAATATCGTTTTCTTTAATATACAGATATTATACCCGTGGAAAAAATGTTTTTGTACTTACAATTAGAATAACTTTTTGTAGTGAACATATTCTTGACATAGAATACCTGCAACTGCGGCAGTGATGAAACTATACACTTTAAAACACCTGACTACAAATTTTACTACACTGAACACACGTTTCGATAACAAAGCTATCATCATCAGTAGTAATAATGTATTCAATTACTACGTTAAAGGTGTCTTTATTTATATATACCTAAGATAGCGTAATACAGATCTAATGCCTCCCCCTTGCAATGACCAATTATCGATACTATTTCAGCATAGAGAGCTATTATCATTGTTGAGCAGAATGTAATTATATTTTCTTAACATATTTAAAGGACAAAGAAATTTTACGAATGAAACATTTGCATATATTGATCTATTGGCTATTATCGCAAGTTCACCAAGCAGTAAGTGTTTCTATTTCTTTAAAATTGGTATTTGGCTTGGGACTATTCGTTCATATCTATTTTTATTGTATACATTTATTTCTCATTTATGATGTCTATATGCTATGCTATTACATCTTACACCTGCTAAATCGGACCGGGCATTAACAGATGTTATTATATTGATACGGGTAAGGGATAGTATTTGTTTGCTGTTTTTCTATGGAAATTGGTGAACAACAAAACAGACTGCGAATATATTTCATTGAAAATATGTTTCCATGTACCTAGAGTAAGTTCACGTTATGAAAGCACTTTTCACCTACCCATAGACAGTGAGAACAAATTTGCTTCGTCGGTCACTTATTAGCGTCATGTGTAACACTGCAAATGAACTATTTGATGATGTTTCCTTTCAGGGTTACGCCTAAATTTCCTGCTTATACCTATATTACATTTTCGTTATTACTTAATGGTTAATTGCTTATGTATTATGTGTAGTGTGCTTAATTTTTGTTTATTTAATAGCATATTGTCATGTTGGTATTTGTAAGCATTTTTCAATTTTTTTTAGTATACCTATTATTTACGTATTATAATTTGTCCTGTTATTGGGTGTTTCACCTATTGGGCAATAAAGGTTATTACTTGTGAATTGCTTTTACAAAATTACCAACCAATACAATGCAATACCACTTAAATAGTAGAACGACAAATAAAGGCATTCGTCTACTTAAACTGTATACAGCTATTAATAATTAATACCATCGTATTCAAACTATTACAAATTTAACAGGTTAACCTGCAGAACTAAAAAAAGAAAAACAACCATAAAGTAGATAATAATAATGGATAAGTGAAGGCATCGGATTAGTAATCCGTGAAGTTCTTAAAAAGCAAAATGTGATTTTATTTCATACAATTATTTATTATTAATTATAAGTGTAAGATAATTATAAGTATTTCTATCTGTTGTTTAATATAAGATGTGGTTTACATAAATATGAAATTCATAAAACACGAAATAAAGAAAAAACCGGAACTGACAATGAGTCAAAATTTTAACAGGTAATAAATCGTTAATGACATGACTGTTCTAGTATCTGCCTATTTATATCAACGCAAACTTCTAACAGCAGTTGGGGTTCCGCATTATGGATAAACGATTTCTGACGGCAATTCAGGTGCACCAATCCAATGCACGTCCTATGTAACTGAGGTTAATTTTATTAATAATGTGTAATAAACGCTCATCACCATCGATTTTATCGGGCATACTTATCTACGAATCGTAAACTAAGCCGAAGATAAATATATAATGTAATATTCGTATCTGCCACCTGTGAATCCGAAAATATCCGAAGCGAATGGTTTAGAGGGTGTGGTAGAAAGTATAGATACATAGTCGTAAGGGGGAGACATTATAAAAGAAGGTCACTGTACATGCAGTTTCTGGGGCAACACTCTATGTAAACTTGAGCACTTAATGCAACAAGGACTACATTTTAAACAAACACAAGAAAAACATCATATTTATAAAATTGAAAGAAATAATATTTTAGGGAGACATGAGTTTTGAATTTGACTGTATGTTACCATGTATTCTTTGCAATCTAACTTATTAAGCAGAATTCCATAGTTTAGCAAGTCGAAAGGCCTGCCTAAAGATTTCAAAATATTCCGAAACAAGATTTTCCTGCGTCAAATGAAGAAATGACACTATCGCATCAGAAGTACGAATAAACCAGGCAGAAATAGTAGACGTAATTATATATTAATTATATACTGCTGTGGTCTGGCACCCCGGGGTTCGTAAATTCAGTGATATTTTAATTATTGAGATTAATCTTTATCAGTGTGTCGGGCAAACTTTCTCAGAAATTAATATTTTATTTTTAAATAGGATTTTGTTAATTGAATTGATTGTTGAATTTAATTGTTTAATTGTTCAGTTGTTTAAATTAATTTCATTCAATTGTACATATTCCGTTCACCACAGTTTTGTTTATGTTGTTCAAATGTAGTTGTTTTCTATGATCATTGTGCGTTAGGTGCAGCGCACGCAGCTGTTTTATTTTATATATATGCGCTGGTTTACCTTCAAAGGCAGTTTCTCGATTGACGTGCGAGTAAGTACTTGTATTTTTAGTTTCGTTGCCGCCATTTTGTCCTTACATTTTGATTTTAGTTTTAAATTCGTGTTTTTTTAATTTTTCTCATCCGTCTAGGAACTCATTAAAATAATAATAGCATTATTATTGTGTCGTGCACAATTTAGATGTAAGATCTTTTTATTATATTTGTTTCTGGAAGGCTTTTTTTTTAGTTTAAAGAGTTATTTTTCCCGGTTTTCCGTAAGTTTTCAAATTTGTATTTTAATAGTTAAATCACCATGTTTGGGTGATTAGAAGCATTGTCCTTGTATTTAAGTTCAATTTTGCAATCTTACTTGTTCTGTCACGTTTAAATTTAACTTTAGTTTATTTTTAAAATTTTGAACACCACGTGGATTTTTTGTGAAAAAGGGGATTTTCTTCTAGAACAAATTTTCTTTTGTTCGTTAAAGGATTTTTGAATTTGTCATTTTGTAATTGTAAGATTCATGCAGTTTTTGTTTTCGTCCCGGACCTTCAGTCCAATGGTTGAAAATTTTCTGCAATTTTGTAATTACATGTTTTTTTTTAATATATATATATAATCATTGATTGTCAAACGTCATTCTTTTTATTATTGAATCAACCATTTCATTTTGGAATAATTAAAGAAAGTCAAATTTTCAACGCCCACATTTTACTTTTCATGATAAGGGTTAAATTGTGAGAGTAAACCCTTAATTTTTAATAACGGAAATATTTTTTATTCCGCTGGAGTTGTAAATTTAATTTTTTCATTTTTATAAATTATATTTTGCTTTTTTCTTTTTGACCTCAAAAGAACAAGCTAATACATTATACGAATTGAATAGTAGGTTGTAAAGTGTTATTACTAATCCATATATTGCCTTTATAAGACACAATAGCGGTTTCGTAACAAGTAATCATTTTGCATCAGCCTGCTTTGCTCGCTTATAACAACGATCTCGTTATTCATGCGAAACTGTAGCAACAACAAAAAAAAAAGATTTTAGCAGGCAACCCTCGCTATAAGGTTTTCCCACTAAATCCGCGACGTTTTGTCAACGTAATTCACGTCAAAGCTATCCCTCCCGAATCCGGGCCTGCACAAACTCGCATAAAACACCTATAAATTCCACTGGAACGATACAACGGGAACGGATATACAACTTCTCGCTCCCCAAGTCGACGGAGTGGAGATTCTAAACGTGGAAAGGAAGAAGAAGTATTAGGAGGAGGCGGTTCAATGACCCGTTTCCTTTTCTGTTTTTTTTTGCTTTACTATTTCGACGACCTCGGACCCTCTCCTAGACGTCAGAGGGAACTTGGCTTTCCTCCTTTTCCGAATGAGGTGATTTTAAGGAGATTTTTAGGACGGCGTTAGGTTCTAGTCTCGAGGGATTGGGAGAGGATTTGCGAAATCCGAATGACATAATTCCGACGTGAATTCCTTCCTACGTGTTATCGACGATCTCAGAATTCAATACGGAATTTTGTGTACTACACTAACATATTTAATAAAGGTGTCGTTCTTTTTAGAGCAATATCTCTCCAAGTAAACTTAAAGGCTATTATTAGAGTGTCCTCTACACGGACATGAGGAAAAATCCTGCCCCAATTTGCCCTTTGTATAATAATAAATGTTTGTTTGAGAAAACTCCACTTTAATAACTATGTTTGTCTACAGGAAATGACAGACCACTTCCCTTCATGAAGAACCAAGGCATAACTACAACAGGTATAGTATACTCAGGTGTCTTACATTGCCCTGTGACGTCTGATCAATTGACGGCTGTATCATAGAAATACATTAGCAAAATTTGACTGCTCACAACTGTAATGATGCCCTCTGCAATTCACCAGCAAAACAGCGTTTTCCTTTCGCACATACCCGTGAATTTCTGAAGTTGACAAATGAATAATGTCAACTAGGTGACAGTTCATATGAAGTTGTGAGTCAAGTGAAATGGCGTTTTTCAGAAAAGGTAAAAAACATATCATGAACTGTTTAATAAATAAGTGTTCTCTATTACAAGATTATGAAAAAAAAAATGTTACGGGTTATCTACACTTCACAGCAGGATACGAACATTCGAATGTTTGCTGCATACAGACTACCTTTTAAAACTTAGCAAGTCAGAGGACCGGAAAATAAGCAACTTTTTGAAAATGAGAAGAAAAAGATACAGTTAGCTTTTAAAACACAAATAGGACTAATAGTTGACTGACCCAGGCAAGGATTTGAAAGTTCGAATGATGGAAACACTGCCAGATGATTTTTCGTTAATCCTAAACTTAGTGCGGAGATGACTGGGATTGACCACGAATTAATTGTAATTTTTTCAAAAATTTTACGTGTGATTTAAGTAGTAGTAAACTGTACTACTGTACTGTTAGTAAACTGACTGATACTACATGCCCAGCAGTGTGCATAAGCTTCTAGGGTAGATATAATAGATTTCTTTAATTTGCCTATAGGACAGTTAAGTGAAGAAGCTTTAGGAGCTATGTATAAAATGTTTCCCCAATAGATTAAACCATACACGGAAGAATTCAAGGGAAAGTATGTGTATGGAATTTAATGAAAACCCTTATCCTTATATTGGTTCTAAAAGACATGTGTTAAGAAATCAAAGAAAATGTCATCCCTATATCCAACAATTTTTTAATAAGCATGAATTTGATGGTAATGGCACTGATCATGAGATTATAGATTTAGGTTTCACTATGAGAATCAGACTAATAACATTTTTTTGTTACATTTATTTCTGATTAACTATTTTATAAAGACACATTAGACATTTCGTTTAGTTCAATTTAAGTATCAGAATAATAATATGTTACTTTGATTTAAATATTTTTGTACACTTAACCGCAAAATTAACGCACCACTCTGACTTTTGGTTTTATTTCAAGAAATATTATATATTTTCCAATTCATTAATATTAGTTATAATAATTTGTTCATTATTACGCCTTTTGTAGTTTTTGTCTGTATTCTTATTTAATTTTGAAATCATAGCAGCTTTTCATGAGGGGGTTGTTTTTCAAGTAAATAAGCCTACTTCTAAAATAAAAGTAGGCATTGTTTTTTAATTGTTTTACCAATTGATAAGATAACTGTCATTCGTGGAATACATATGTTTGCGATGAACGTGCTAGACGAAATTTAAATCGTGATGAATTGTTCAAATTGTAACTTTGTCCAATGAAGGACTAACAAATCGCGACTTGGTAGAAGATTTGGCGTGGCTCATACAACGGTCGGTAGGGTTCTGCACAGATTGTAGAGGACCAACGATTACGCTAGACGACGTGGCCAAGGCAGGCCACGAGCTACAAATGCGGTGGAGGATCGATTTTGATGCTTCGAGCACTTAGGGACGGTTCACTACTGCACGAAGCTTCCAAATACAACTAAGCGCGTTCATGGCACTGCTGTTAGTCAAGATACCATAAGAAGAAGACTTCGTACTCAAAATTTACGACCTCGGGCAGCAGCTACTGGTCCCAGATTATGTGCAAACCACCGAAGAAACAGATTGGCTTTTGCAAGAAAGGCATGTGGATTGGGAAATCCATCAATTGGGAGCAGGGTGTTATTTACGGATGAGTCACGGTTTTGCCTTGTAAGTTCTGATCGTCGTCCAAGAGTGTACAGAAGGCAAATGAAAGAATATTCCGCATGTAACATTCGAGAAACCACATTACGGAGGCGGTTCAGTAATGGTATGGGGTGGAATATCTTTAACAGCTCGCACGGAACTTTTTATCGTTGATGGTGGACGTCTGAATTCTGAACAATACATAACAGACATTTTAGAACCTTTTGTGTACCTTTTGCACCTTACATTGGCGATGGTTCATTCTTATGCAGGATAATGCGAGGCACATGCGGCACATATTGTTACTGAATATTTAAATTACGTTAATATTCAAATCCTCGAGTGCCAGCCTGTAGTCCAGACCTGAACCCAATCGAGCATCTTTGGACATAATGGGACGGAGGATTAGAAGTCAGCACCACAACCCAACGCTTAGACGAGCTGCGAAAGTCTTATTCGCGTATGGGACGACTATCCCTCAAGAAACCATCAGATCTCTAATTGAAAGTATGCCACGACGATGTCAGGCTACAAAACAGCCAGAGGTGGTAACACTAGTTACTGATAACCTAAATACGGTTCAAAAGAAGTTATCTTGTGTTCGTAATAATAATGATCATTTTACATGATTTTGTTAAGAAGTCATATTTCAGTTTTTGTTTATTTCCTACAATTCATTTAAGTCAAACTTATTATTATTATCGAAATAATTCTGTTTGTGTATTCTATTCTTAATATGTTTTTCAAAATGTATGATAATTTTAACTGTAATTATAATAAATCGAAATATATAAGTGGTGCGTTAATTTTGCGGTTAAGTGTAGATAAAAATTAATAGGAATATTATTAATAGTTTGATTTTATAGTACACGTATTTGTTTATATTAGGACATCTGTATGTATATTTATGTGTGAGTTACTTTATTTTATTTGTATTAAGTCCTTTTTGCTGTGTGGAATAACTCACTTCATTCTTATGTATTAAGCTACGACTTACTCACGACAGACTCAGTGAATAATTTATAGCTTAACTCGCAAAAGTGAAGTAAGCAATTTCAGACAACAAAAAGAATAACACCTGACCACAGAAAATTTAAAAAACATCATCTGATAATTACTTTGATTTTTGTCCATATTTCCCATAAGCTCGACGCACTGTGTGGCCCGAGATAAAATACTTAAGCATTATAAAAAGAGCATCTAGATTTACTGCACCACTTTAGTTTTAGACCCAAGGCACAAAGCTCAGACTTTTGAAATGACATTATGGGAGAAGCAAATTAAAACAGAAAGTCTGCGCAAATTTAATGAACTTTATAAAGAATATGAAAGTCTACACTCGGTGTCTAAATCTCCAAAATTACTAAGAAATGAAAAGAAACTATTTGAATATGATGAAAACGTAATAGCCTTTTTAATAGAAACTGTATGCATGTCCTTCATCTGGATCTGCATCTGGTCTTCAAGGGTTAGTTATTGACGAGTTGAAGGAGTACCTAAGTAAACTGAAAGCCGCCAGCTCGGAAGACATTTTAGAGTGGTGGAGGATGCATGACACGAAATATCCGATTTTATGCTTTAAGATGGCTCGTGATTTTCTTTCAATACCTGTCTAACTTCAGTACCTGCTGGGAGATTATTTTCTGTAGCATCATTTTCCCTACCTACTACGAAGCCGTGCAGAATCTCCGAGGCGTTTATTAAATATTCAGAATCTACAGAGCGAATGTATTCCGAAAAATCCAAATTCCAGGACTACGTATTGCAATCGACCACCATTTGGAAATTAATTCTTTCCTTTTCGTTAGCAAAGCGATTTGAAGGAAAATCTACAATACGGATAGTAGCAGCTTTCATATTACGCTTGCGAAGATTGCCTTTTCTTCATCGTACCGCACATTAACACGAAATATGATGCGACTACCTACTTTCTTAACTCGATAACGCGAAATGTAATAGCTCCAGCGATGTGAATAATTAGTCAAAGCTGCCGACGGTAATAAGTTTAACGTGGCGCGCACACACACACACAGGGAGAGGGAATCACTCAGTTACACCTGCCATTAGGCAATTTAATTCAATCAGAGTCCGTGGATGGAAGACGTGATAAAAGATTTTAGATATTTCTTTAGAGAAATCTTTCTGTCACGCTGAGATTATTGATTTTCTTTTGTTAGAAAGTAAATTGGATTGCTCTCCTGCAATCAATTCGAATATGTCCCTGGTTGGGGGCTAAAGCGTAAACGTAAGTACGCGGGCTGAATGTGCGAAATCAAGGGAAGATGAGATAGTAGTAGATAGATTTGATTCTTAGTTCGACATTTGTTATTTCATTTATAATAGATTTTTATATTTAGATATTTATACTTTTTTTGTAAAATTTCTAAATGACATTATATCAATAGTCAAAATAATCCAACTACAATTGGAAACTTGTCAGTTTGTAGACCCAGTGTGTGACCCAGACAGTGCTTCTACCTACACCATAACCTTTAGCAACACTTTGCAATTACTCTCTTTTATTATGTTGTTCATGGTGCTGCCAATTTAAAACTGAATAAATAAACTCCAAAATGCGTTTCTCTTACAAATGAAATGCGATTCGAAAGTTAATTCCGGTGAAAATCAGCGGCATTTTGAACATTTATTTTATGTAAGGCACAAATAGCCTAATTTTATAAAATACATAAGTATATTCTTCACACTGAGAAAAGAGATTGCATTAAATGAAAAGTTTTATAACTTTTGGTTTTTATCATGTTCAACGAAAAGAATACCTTTTCTCAGAAAAGATTTATTTTAATTGAAACTGTTTAACCGGAAGACTATTTTCTTCTTAAGTACATGATTGTCGACGAAAAGTAGCCGTAATTAAATGAAATGTACCTTAGTTTTAATTAATATTTTATAATGTCTTTATAACTTCTGTTTAAGCAAGACAATACACATTACATATTATATTGTTATTATTATGTACATATTTAACAACATATTTTTAATTCTTTAAGTATTATTGAATTATAAACAGTATTTTAAATAAAAAAAGCCGGACGTTTTGGTTTATTTCCGTGAACACGCATGTATACATTGATTTAAAACTTTTGCCTTTTAACGGAAAATACAAGCACCTGTATTCAAGCTGAATGCTTTTTACGCGGAAGTATTTTAGTTTTTTCATGTTCCCACGTGCATAAGGTCTCAGATATACAAACAATAATGAACAAAAGTAAATATTTTTCACGCGAGGTTAAAGAAATTTCAGAGATATTTGGAATCTTTTCAATTAATGCTAATTTACTTATAAGCCAAGGAACTTTACAGTAGCATATAGTTTTTAAAACTGTTATACACGGGAAAAACGATCTTGTTGTTTTCAACCATTTTTCATGCATTTGGTTACAGTTACTAAATTATTACTTGATTTAGGAATATTAAAAATATTCCTGTATTCAATCAAACAGATAATTTGATTAGTAGATTTATTTGAAGCTAGCGCAGTATTATATTCACAAATATTTACATGGAAGTAAAAATAATATCGCATTTATTTTCGTTATAGCAGTTTTCTCCATATAGTACAGCAGTGAGCAGATATACTTATGTGTAGTAGAGAAATTGTCGCATAGATGGCGCACCTCCTATTTCATTCCAATAACAGATAATAATTCGCACAAAATAGCCTGGAAACTACAATCATAACATATTGATCTGGTATATTTAGTAGAACAACATCTGATAGGAGTCATCGCCATTGAAAGGACGATTTCTGTTTAACGGCACACTAGAGTGGCTAGGGTGATCACTGCGACCAACTCCATCAATACTTCCTGGGATTCACAAACATTTTAACGGCAAATCCCTCCTTAGTGCATGGGTTTTTGGAGATAATTCATTTTCATTTCGATTAAAAATGATCACGGCATTTTGTTGTGTTTACGCTTAAGTCTAAAACGACTAAATGTTATAAGAAAAGGAAAAACTCTTGAATCAACTTGCTTACGGTTTTCTGCCAATCTGCATAGTTTTCAAGTTCAAAATAAAGAGGATTTGAATCAACTATCAATATCTTTCACTTAAAGGAATAAACTATTTCAACGAAAAATATATTATTTCCGAAGAAATGCGTGAATTTAAAATTATATTCCTTTTCAAGGAAACACCAAATCATGTTGGCCATATAGAAAACGCAAAAATTTTTGGTTCAATGCAATTCCTTTTAAATGAAAAGGATATTTCTCCCAGTGCATGCATTGCTCTTCGTCATGATAGTGAAATTCCTCAAAAAAATGTTGGAAACACAAATATTGGCTACAACGTGCACATCTTATAAAAGCGGCCTGTCCACATATTGAGCATGGGCGTCAAATTCCTTCAACATCCAACGAAAACACATATGTCACTGGATGGATAAATTTATCTGGTTTGGATTCGATGTAACCGTTTTTGTACCAAGAATTTTGATAATTAACTAATTAACTTGAAATTTAGATAACATCCAGACCACGTTCGTTTAATATACGATTTAATTAGAACTGGGCTATTATTTTTCAATGAGTTTAAAATCTAAATAGGTAATGCTTTTTTTTAATTTCAGTGGTGAATTTCTAGATTAGATAGAATAGATTTTTTCAAGTATAATTGGTATATTTTTTCTTCTAAAGCAGTTATGCAGTCATCCACATGTCTCTTGAAGAAAATTATAATAATAATAATATCAATTTATTGGCATTATACAAATTATACCTATATAAATATTAAACTCATATATGCTAAAAAGGCTTAATCATCGTAAGATGCTCTTCCTTTAACCTCCAATCAGTTATGATGTCCAGATTTTCACACTGTAATGTTGGCCAAAAGTTTAATTTATGCACTTAATACTTACCCAATTTATATTTCGTTTCATTTTTCGAAGACCCAAGCAATTTTAAACCAAAAGTCCTTATTTATTCCAAATTTATTTTAGAAGTAAAATTTTGCTTGGACCTATGATAACTTCTTTTTAAATTAACTGTATAATAGTGCCATGGAGAAGTACGGATAGACATTGTGAAACCATCCCTTATTTCTTTTGCTCCTAGTAGGTAGTCGACAGCACATACAATAATAGATACATACTTGTATTTTACATTTATTTATTTTAGATGGAATGTTATCAGCGTGACTCGAAACGTTGAGGCAACGCGATTATATATTACAAATACAAACAGGAACGTCCGAAAACATATGCTTTTCGCATCGGTACAATATTTTACGCGATTTTCATCATTTTAACGTCCGGGCAATGCATGGAACACGAGTGATTTACGCTGTAAGCGTGCACGAGACAAAGAGGATACTAACAGGGATTTACAGCGATAGATAGCTACATATACGTATGAAAATACTACATGCAACTCTTCGCTCATTGAGTTCGATTTATATTTGTTAGGCTGACGGTGACTCTGAACAGGAAACATTTCAAAATGTTTCGCTGGAGATATGAGTTTTGATATATGTATGTATGCTTACGCATGCATACGGATTTGATGGGTTTATTATTTGCATTAAAACGCGCAGAGTGCATTAAAGTGTCCCAATAGTGTTCTGCGAGTTTTAATTTTGTATATATGTACGTGTTTATTTTAAAACTGATGGATTCCTAAACTAGATATTCAAATATTGATTTCGAGTACTTCAATTTAATGGAATATGAATACTTTAGCATACATTCAACCTCTCTTTAAAATATTATGGAAGCTTTATCACTGAATTATCTTTCTTCACATGTTCGTTTTTTATGAAATACAATCTGATGTGTATAACATTAAAATACTTCATATTCTTGAAAAGAAATATCAGTTATTTATCTACTAATTGTGGAGTGCTATCAGGAACCTTCTTAAGACCTTATTATACTTTCCTTATTTACATAAATGAATTATGTAGTTGATATGGATTTACTTGAATATTAAAACACATCCACTAAATTGAAGTCAATAAATTAAATAACGTAGTCTATAAACAAGTAATTTCAGAGTGGCTTTCCCCAAGGGTCTGCATTAGGTCCAAGCTTACTTCGATGTACCACGTAATATTTCAACGACTGAAGAGAAACATATTAATTGAATGCCATATATAAGCCCTTTCTTATATAAAATTGGCAATATTTTAAGACCACACTTCCACGTCTCGTTCAGGACATTACACCCTTTGAAGATCACATAATCAATATAAAGACAAGATAGAGCCTTTGATGAAAAAAGGTGTTTATAAACTTATGTATAATGGTTGCTAATCTAATTATATAAGTTGAAACTTTAGTTTTAAGTTTTTGAATCCAGATTAGGGATCGTTTGAGATATTCCAAGCCTGGCTCTAGCAATGGATCCTTGTTTGGGAAACTTCTTAAAAATAATCGCCATACCTTCCATATTAATGATGGTTTCCATATTTTACGCTTTAGTAAAATAGGCAATCTACTAAATAACTTGAAGGTGTTAGAAATTCAGAGACAACAAATTGCTGGCAGAGAATTATGGTGCACCTAACACTTCTTCGGGATTATTTGTTTTAGATTATTTCATCAATAATTTGTTCAGTTTTACAAGTCAATATTGTAATTTTTAAATTTTCTGACTATTTTTAATCTGATTCTAATATTTTGATTTTTTAAAATAATGTTTCTTTAGATTGCCTGACGATGTCCGTACATGAACGAAATCTGTAGCTTTCATTAAAGGATTTTGTGAGAGTGTGGCCTAGTTTTCGTTTTCAATTTTTTTAATAACAAAAAGTGACAATTGATGCGTGTCAGTATTTTTCAATAGAGAACTACATTACTACATGGATTTTAAATGAATTTGAGTTTGAATGAAATACTTTTTTAGCATAGTGTATATAATAATATAAGATGCTATTATTATAACCTAGAAAAAGAAAATGAACGCATTTTAATATATTTAGATTATAAATTAGTGGAAGAATAAAATGAAAGGTGATGTCCTTCTTCACTAAATTTATTATCTATATATGAAGAGACATCATCTTTTCATTTTATTCTTCCACTAATTTATAGTTCCGATACTTCATTAATTAGGACAATGTGAATATATTTATATTGGTTTAGACTGTTGTAAATTATGTGAGGAATTTCCTAAATTAATTAACGTTTCCTATGTGAATAATTGTCGTCTGGTTTCATAAAACAACACAAATTTAATAGTTCATTGCTCTCTTTTTGTGCATCTATTTCGCCTAAAAATATTAGAAAGAATATGTACAGGTGTTTTACAGATTTTTCGTAACTGTATTTTTTTTTTACTAGAGATCTACTGCAGATAGTTTGGCATTGTAAAAATTCTATAACGAAACCTCACCTAAACGAATTCTACGCACATTAACAATAGTAATTGAAGTGCCTATTCGTAAAATAAATAGTATGTTATTGAAAAAAATATTCATGTTCGGGATATTTATTGATCTTTCATTCATAAAATTCCAAGCGACAGTAATAGTCGTCGAGTAAAAGTCTTTGGGATGTACTAATTTTGTACGATCGATACTTATGTAAAAGGTTTAAAACTTTTGCACTATTATTAAATCCGCAAGCAATTTGTTTAGATGTCATATTAGGATTTTACTCCACTAATACACAAACTTAATAACAATAATACATTTTACACATTTTTATCTTTGTTATTTATTAATGTAAACGTAATGCAAAACGTCGGAGTCTATTACGAATAGTAGTCGCGTTAAGAATTGATTTTTCGGGATAATTTACTGCAAATAAATCGTGTGTAACTTCTGCTGAATTGCCACCGTAAAATTGTTTCACAAAAAAAAGTATATCCTCCGGCGTATAATATTCCATTTTTTTATATGAATTACTGACCGCTATCAAAACTTACTAAATGTTATAAAATTTGAGGATTGTACCCGTACCCTAATACCCATCAACGCCTTGATAAGAAATGAGTGAAGTGATTCCAACGCCAGCTAAACTGGAACTGAATTTACGCCTGCACTGAGACAAATATCCTTTTCATTTAAAAGGAATTGCATTAAACCATTTTTTTCTATATGGCCAACATGATTTGGTGTTTCCTTGAAAAGGAATTTAATTTTAAATTTACTCATTTCTTCGGAAATAATATATTTTTCGTTGAATCAGTTTATTCTTTTAAGTGAAAGATATTGATAATAGTTGACTCAAGTCTTCTTTATTTTGAACTTGAAAACTATACAAATTGGCAGAAAATCGTAGACATTTTGATTCAAAAGGTTTTTCCTTTTCTTATGACATTTATTCATTTTAGACTTAAGCGTAAACACAACAAAATGCTGTCATCATTTTTAATTGAAATTAAAATGAATTATCTCCAAAACTCCATGTACTAAGGAGGGATTTGCCGTTAGAATGTTGTAAATCCTAGTAGTATTGGGGGGAGCTGCTCGCAATGACCATCTCAAGCACCCTAGTGTGCCGTTAAAGAAATCGTCCATTCAAAGGCGATAACTTCTATCAGAAGTTGATTTGGTAAATATACAAGATTAATATGTTACGGTCGTAGTTTCCAGCCTATTTTGTGTGAAATATTATCTGTTACTGGAATGAAATAGGAGATGCGCCATCTGTGCGACAATTTCCCTACTACACATAAGTATATCTGCTCATCTGCTGTACTATATGGGGAGAAAACTGCTATACGAAAATAAAATGTGATATTTATTTTTACTTCCATGTAAATATTTAGTTAAATTAATAAATGCTGGGTTTGCTTCAAATAAATCTACTAACCAAATTATTTGTTTGATTGAATACAGAAATATTTTTAATATTCTTAAATCAAGTAATAGTTTAGTAACTGTAACCAAATGCATTAAAAATGGTTGAAAACAACAAGATCGTTTTTGCCGTGTATAACAATTTTAAAACCTTCAAACACTATATCCTGCTGTAAAATTTCTTGCCTTATAAGTAAATCAGTATTAACAGATTCCAATTATCTCTGAAATTTCTTTAACCTCGCGCGAAAAATATTCACTTTTGTTCATTATTGTTTGTGTATCTGAGACTTATGCACGTAGGAAACATGAATAAAACTAAAATACTTCCGCGTAAAAAAGCACTCAGCTTGAATACAGGTGCTTGCATTTTCCGTTAGAAGGCAAAAGTTTTAAATCAATGTGTACATGCGTGTCTACGCAAATAAACCAAAACGCCCGGCTTTTTTATTTAAAATATGGTTTATAATTCAATAATACTTAAAAGAAACTAAAATATTTTGTTAAATATGTACATAATAATAACAATATAATATGTAATGTGTATTGTCTTACTTAAACAGAAGTTATACAGACATTATAAAATATCAATCAAAACTAAGGTGCATTCCATTTAATTACGGTTACTTTTCGACGAAAATCATGTACTTGAGAAGAAAATAGTCTTCCGGCAAAACAGCACGCTACTTTCAATTAAAATAAAGACTTTTCTGAGAAAAGGTATTCTTTTCGTTGGACATGATGAAAACCAAAAGTTATAAAACTTTTCATTTAATGCAATCTCTTTTCTCATTGTATGTTTACGCATGCCTAGCGAATCGTTTCTATTCCCCCGTAGTAGACTGAATTGAATTAAATCGAAAAGGTGGATGTGGTGATAGCATTTTACAGTAGTTAGACAAAGGTAGAGAACAGCGATCGACAGGTCAAAGGTGAGCTCTTGGTATATATGAAATCTTAATATACTTAAAAGAAATAATAAAATGATTTTTTGGGAAATTTGGATATATACAGTGCTATACTATAGATAGATAGATAGATAGATCTATATATCTATCTATCTATCTATAGTAACCGAAATGGTGCAAGTAAACCATATCAATATAATGTTTTTTAATAAATTGCCAAAATCTATAAGAAATCCTAGTAAGATGGATTACATTTCAAATTCAAACTTAAATTTTTTTTTTATAAACATAGTTTCTATTCTAATAAATTTATAATAACAAAAAAAAAGTGCTCTTATACTAGTGGTTACGTGACATCAATCAAAACAAATTTTGAGGTTGCTAGACATGCTGAACCTTTGCAGCTAAAACCTCAAAATAATCAATATACATTAAACATAGAAAACTCAATTAATATCTCAATAATTAGTTTGCAGAGATTTTCTCATCTGATACGACATTTCTGAAGATTTTTGCATAAGATAATTATTTTATCTATTTCATATTCAGAGAACTCGCACTTTAAAACAGGAAACTCAACTTTCTCCAGCGGTTATTCCAGATTTTTTTTGTTTGTTTAATTTTACTCTATGCAAAAAGGAAATTCAATTTGAAATCGAACAAGTTTACAAGGTTTTCCAGTATAATTAAAAGTTTAAGGAACTCGATGTTGTTGTATGTGAACCGAAAGTTATATAATAATTATTTGATGAATATTTTCAAATAATTTATTTGGAGTTTTTGAACGACATGTCATCACGAATCAGAGAGTGTAAATCTGAATAATTTACCAGCTTTTTTATTTACCATATCTTGTGCATATTCTTTCGTCCATCTAAATTATTGTAGGAAAAGAGCTTAAAACTTCTTAAAAACTCATTTTATATCTTGGCATACCTATGATAACAAAGGACGCACATGCAAATAAACCATTTATTCAATCTCAGATTCCAAACATTTATATTTAGTTGCCTATAACCTATTTTTTCCATGCCAACTGGTGCAAAATATTGCTTTACTTCCTGTCGACACATACACAAACGACAGACAAAGTTTTAATCGCGATTCCTTCTAACGGAAACAAGATAATAAATTACGTTAAATATGACAACTTATAGTCTTACTTACGTCGATCGGTAATAACAGCTTTTTTCCGTTCCTGGCCGGTATATTCGAAAGTCCAGCCGATCCGTCACAAAAACAACGCGACGAAAACAGGGGGCGCGCGCGACTCGTACATCACGTGCCCCCACGGGAGTCCTAGTGGGCCGTGCCAAGTTTAACGCGGGACTACCGAACGTTCCACGGCCCACCGGGATATATTTAAAAACCTTCCTTTCCCGACATTGTCACGGGACTAAATTTAGAACGGACTCCGTGTAGTTATTCGTTCTTGGTAGAAATTATACTGCACGTAAATCTACAGAGCTTTGAATAATTACGCTTGTTGCTCGTTTGTGTTTCGGGAAAAGTTTGAAGATTTACGAAGGCTGTGTGTACTTTGGATTCCGAAATAATTGCGGCAAAGTTTTGTTACTGTGTGTTTAATACTTTATTTGACGAGTTTAAGGATTGAAGGAGATGTGCGTGTAATCGCGATGTCTCCTTAATTTTGGAGTAATGGATAGTAAATAACTTCATGATTATCAGAAAGCATTATGCGTTAATTGAGAAAAAAAAATTAAAATCAAAACATGGTTGTCTCCACTACTCATTCATTTAGTTAGGGTGGACACCTACCTACCATCAATCGTTGGTAACAAAGTTGCCTACAATTTTACAGGTAAATTTGCTTCATAAGGTAAAATTTCTACCATATAGTAAATTTCACATGCTGATGTGTTTTTCAAAGATTGTACTGTAAAATTCGTATGTAATATTTATATGAACTCTATATTTACCGAACACTGAAGTAATTTTCATATGTATTTTTATAAAGAAAGCAAGCAACTTACCTAATTCTTTTATAGCACCTAATAGGTCATACTGAATCGCTCAACCAGTGATCAAGAATGAACACGCTTACGCGAAACCTACGATTGTTTGTGACGTACATGATATCATTGAGCCAATAATAAGTTCGACAAACGAATAGAATTACCTACGCGCACAGATAAATAATCCAATAACCAATCACATTGCGGGCGTATGAATTTCGTATTTTCCATGATATCTATAGTTTTACCCGAAAATTCAAGTAAAAACAAATAAATATAAAAGATCCTCATATTTTTACAGCAAAATTAATAGTTCACTAGTAAAATTACTTTTAAAGTGCACTAAATACCCAAAAAATGGTCAATTTTACACGTTTAAGTAAATTTTGATAGTAAACAAAATTGTACATGTTTTTTTCCTGTATTTTGCTTTTGAATTTTTGTTACATCTCAAACTTACATGAAAAAGCTATAAATTTTACCGCAATTTCTTTTAACATGTTGAATATCCTAGAAAAAACATGAAAAACAAAATTTACATGATTTATTGTGGTAAATTCACAACGTTATTACATGTAATATTCCTGATTACCATGGCAAAATTACTGTAGTTTTTTACAGTGTATAGTCCTTAAGCTAGGTGCTCGTTGTACCGTCCCCATTAAATCTCTTACTTCCACTCGAGCAGCTTGGTGTTCTTTATAAAGCCCAGTATCTTGCCCAGTGGAAACTTGAGAATGTGCAGATTACATGTAAACTCGTTTCCTCCTGTGGTTCGTATCTTCTGCACCATGATTCGCTTACTCGACCTGTGTTGTACAGATGCTTTTTCACGGGACAATGTTCAGTTACCAGACCAGTAATGGTTTTAGCTTCTTTCTTGTTGCGTTTGAGTAGGTTATCAGAAAATTTAGCATCCCCATCCCCCATTAGCGTTCTGGTATGGAGTTGACCTTCAATCGACCTCCATTTCTTTGTACTTTCTTTATCTAACCAGGTCCAGATCTCCCTTCTTGCGAAATCCTTAGTAATCCCACATAGGGGCTCTGGATCTATGAAGTGTCTTTTAGAGTCCTCCTTGGCCAGTTCGTCGGCTATTACATTGCCCTTTACAACCTCATGTCCCGGCACCCAAATCAGAGACAACATGTAGTTTCGTGCCAGTGTATTGAGAGATTGTTTGCAGTCTCTAACTAGTTTCGACCTAGTTACAAGGCTTGAGACTGTCTTGATAGCAGCATGGCTGTCAGTCATTATATTTATTTTCCTCTTCATGCAGCCCCCTCCTGTCTCCACCATATTTGGTGTGTATACATTGTGTCCCACATCTATTTTTCCACGCTAATAGAGAAACTAATAGAGATAAAATGTTGCAGTAAAATCCAGTGGAAATGAGACAACATTCTACATCAAATTCTGCCATTATAACACAGGCCGTAAAAATAGCCTTTTACCCCTCTCCCACTTTATTTTATTTTTTTAATTGCGCTCCTAATTTTTTTCGCAAGTTTTCGGTAGCTACAGTCATATGTACTGTTTTATTATTATTATACGAAATGTTCTCAAAAAGTAGTTCCGAAAAATGTATGAAGTGACAGCATAAATGTTGGACTGTCAATCGATGTTAAACTCCTCATTGAACTTATTTAGGAATATATTTACAGCTTTCATATTTTGACCGTAGATACATAAAAAGGAAATATTAAAATGTTTATCCTTGATAGCTACTTAAACTACTTAATCATATATAATATATACATTTAAATATTCAAACAAGTATTATATTAGCAAACAATTCAATATGCACACAAAAAATATTGCTTGTAAAATTAGAGCCTCGTCAGGTAGTGAAAACAATGAAACAAGAAAAAAACACCTAAAATTTATTACAAAGAAAGAATGTACTGAACAAACAAATTTAGTTCTTAACCTCTGTATTTTTGGGATATGAAACATTACATTTAATCTTACTGAGATATAATCCAAGCAAATTGACAATAAAGGAATACATATTATTTATAATGCTTTTCGCTATTATATTTAACAAAAACAATAAAATAAAAACTGCTCGAATACATCAAATTTCTTTCAAAAATAATTTGTAGCACAATGTTTATCCACTCCACAATAGAAGCATTGACCAACGATGCTTAAAACTGTTAAGGCTTAGTAGCAAACACTAGGAGTTGATATGTAGTTGTCGTAGATGTGGTAACAGTAATGCTCAAATTGATATAATACGATGTGTAGAGTCTATAAATACCGCAGTTCTCAAAGATATTCCAATTGAAGGTGGAATACGAAGTTTTAAAATTGGTGCGGAAGTAGCTCATTTGGTCTGCTGCAACATCAGATGACCTATAAGCCAGTAACATCGTTGCGACTGCGTCATTCTGCATTGCCGTGTTCATATTGGTGGTTCCAATGGTGATCTGCGCGGTTAATTGAAAAAAAAAATCAATGAAGAATAAAGATCAATAATAAATGTCTACTTACGGAAACGCAATAAGAATTATCTCCTGCTGCCCTAGCTGCGATTCTGGGTGCTGGGGAGTTAGTAACCAAAACGGGTTCGGCATCAGAAGTAAGTACATAGATGCCGAATAGCAACAGGCAAGTCGTCAGCAGATTTTGCGAACGCATTTTTCGGTGTGGAGGTAGCGGCTGGTTGACAATGAATTTGTGAATTATTAGGTAAAAGTGTTTATATACGTAATAGCTTTAAGATGGCACGTGGTTTAAGTGTGTTTTAAAATAAAAATCCTGTCGTAAAATAATATAATAAGTGCGTCAACAGCGGTAAAAGCTAAAACCTCGAAAGTCAGAGGCGGAACATAAATATGTATTTTTTTATTATATATAGATATATGTTTCTAAAATGCAACTTATGGCATTAGTTAAACTGATCAATCAATCAGGAATTGATGTTTTGTTCAAAATAAAATACGATAATAATCTCAATCAATATTTTATCGTCTTAAGTACAAAATGTGCTTTTCAAGAACTGGTGTAGTAGCAAGGCTTTCACTTTTTGACATCGATTTGTTTAGTCTTTATAAATTAAATCGATAACTAAGTTGAGTTCAAATTTCCATTTCGTCTTTTGGATTTGTGAATACCTTTCCAGATATATAATGCTGTATAATATATAATATATAAGGCTGTATGGAATACCAAAATATACATAAAGAAGGAGTGCCATTAAGACCGATTGTAAGCAACATTGGATCACCGACCTACGATTTGTCGAAATATTTAGCTAACTTACTAAAACCATATACCGGACAAACTGCAACGTATGTGAAGAATTCGAAACATTTCGTGGATATTCTGTTCTACGCTGAAGACTGAACCTACAGACATTTTAGTAAGTTTCGACATTATATCGCTATTCACTCACATAACCAGGAGACCGCACTGCCTTACTTCCAGAACTTGGACTACAAGAAGACATCATTGAATTAGTGAACTGTGCTTATCCACGACATACTTTTGTATGAAGGAAAATACTACGAGCAGAAGAACGGAACAGCAATGGAAGTCCTTTATCACCTGTAATAGCGAACTTGTTTATGGAAGCATTTGAAAGAAGAAGCCCTAAGTGCAGCGATATGAACCCAAGTGTTGGCCTGCGATATGTCGACGATACTTTTGTAATATGGCTACAACGGAGAAGAAAAACTACAACAGTTCTTGGAACACATAATTCCACAGCACCCAGCCATCAAGTTTACCATGGAGAAAGAACAAAATGGAAACCTCCCTTTCCTGGATGTTATGGTCAAGAAAACAAAAGAGGGAATGCTACAGCACGCAGTATTTAGAAAGAAGACGCACACCGGTAGATATCTGCATGCAAGATCTTACCATCATCCGATGCAGAAGAGACATTAATACAAACATTGCTATCCGGAGCCGAAACCATCAGTGACGAACAACATCTTACCAGTGAAAAGATACATTTGGAGAAAGCACTAAAGAAGAATGGTTACACTGCCATCGACATAAGGAGAGCCACTAAGATGAAGACGACACTGGAGAAAACTACAAAACCACGAAGAGGGATGGCGTGTTTACCTTATATAGCAGGAGTCACCGAAAAAGTAGGCCGAATTTTGAAGAAACGTAACGTACAAGTACGCTTCGGGACCGCAACGTCGATCCAGCACTATCTACCGACCGCAAAGGATAAGATACCAAAGGGGCGCACAGAAGGTATCTACAAGATAACATGCCAATGCGGACAGTGCTACGTCGGACAAACAGGAAGAGCCATCGACATAAGAATAAAAGAACACGAGAGGGACGCAAGATTAAAAAGGCTGCTACTGAATCTTTCAAGATTGTCTTGCATTGGTATGATTGTAAATCTAAACAGAAAATAGAGCTTTCAAATTCAAAACTGGTATACAGAGGTGTCAAAATGTACCTAGTAATATACAGAGCGTCTCACATTTGCTTTCCTACATTTTATTTACTCGGAAAACTAATGGAGATAATTTGCAGTAATGCGGTGTCATTGGGACGATTCTGTACATAATATTCTGCTATTATAACACTCCCCGTATAAATAGCTTATTACCGGTAGTAGAAAACTTAATATATAAATATATTCATATGCGGGGATCATGGTTTATTGTAGGAATCATCATACTAATAAGAGAAATGAAACGGGAATAACACTAGGAACGGACGCGCTCCTCAGGGTGTATAAACCCACTTTTATCGCGAATCACATCTCAAACTTTAAGTACAATCACCTACTAAGTGAAAGAGGGTTCAGTTTATGCGCTCCCTAGGAGCCACATACCAAACTCTCACTCGCAAACGACTATACCTAGTTCTATCAGTCATTGCATTTAGGCATTTTTTCTTTGATGTTTCATATGTGTTAGTTAGAAATATTCTTAGAAGTATCTCAGAAGAATTAGAAATGTAGACACTGCAGGATATACATCACTCCTTATGAAATATGACATCTTGTTCATGTCAAACTGACAGGAATGTCAATGAACAAATGTCAGTTATGCAATTTGACAAAAACGGAAAGTAATTTTAATATTAAAAATATAAATATTCAACTGAATATTTTTTCAAAAAAATATAGAAGTAAATAAAAATAAATAAATAAAAGTTTATTTTAAAACGTTACTTCTTTCTTTTTCGACCATTTTCGAGAAAATGAACTTTTCTTGACTAAGTTAGACATTAAAAAGCTTCCAGTATGGTTCACTTTACCTAGAGCCATCCAAAGGTAAAAAAGATATATAATCTTTTTTATTTAAAAAAACAACTTCTTGGGTAGCGGCATTTATTTACTATTTTATTTTTCATTTACAAAAACGTTTCGATGCTTAGTTTCTTAGCATCTTTTTCAATTTGCCTCCGTGTTGGTAAAATCCAATTGTATGTTCATAATAGTACCATTTCACTATTTGCATTAAGTTTGTAGTTCCTAAATACAATGGGGTTAGCTTTCTTTTTTTCTAATTAGATTTTCAACTATTCAATTGTATTTTTTTTTTATTATTTATTTAATTATTCAGGAAAACACTTAAGGATTTATTGCTATCTCACTTATTTTACAATTTTGAAAAATTCTTTTTAGTTGCCAATTAGTAGTACTTTTTAATTTTTTTCAGATTTTAAGTAGTATTTAGCTTTTAATTTTCTTTTTTTATTGTGGTTCATTTGATTTCCTACTATTTTATGCCTTTTTTTTTTATTACTCATGCACGTTTGTTTTTTGATTTATTTAAGTTAGTTTTAATTTACGTTGAATTAGCTTTTAGTTAGGTATCTAGTTGAGTTTAATTTTAATTTACATTTATTTGCAATATTTATTTGTTTTATTTTATTCAGAGTAGGTATGTTATTTTAGAATATTTTTGTTTCATTATTTTGTGGCTTTTGTTGACTTATTATACACATTTATTGTCTACATAATCAATAAACTATTATTATTATTATAAAGTCAAAAGTTTTAAAATTTTAAATTTACATCTTCTTATATTATATTTTAAGTTTTGAGATTTTTAAATTTCAACGTCTATGTGTTGTGTATATCATTTAAGATGTTGTTTTAGTAAAGATTTAAATGCTTCAATGATTTTTTTCATTTTACCAAAATAAAATAGTAAATAAATGCCGCTACCCAAGAAGTTTCGTTTTTAAATAAAAAGGATTATATAGAAATCAAACACGGCAAAGAAAAACAAACCATTATCTCATATCTCAAAAAAAAATATAATACATCTGATTCACTTACCCCAATATATAGGGTAAAATGAATCACGCTTTGGCCAAAATATTGGTAACATATTTATTCTGTAGCGGTAACAAATGTAGATTATGTTGAGTATATGATGCATAAACTTTTAATTATTTTTTTAAAAATAAATTTTTCAAAGATTATAAAAACATAAACAAAAAACTTGTATTGTTTGACGGTACTGCTTTTATCAAAAAAAAAAAAATGTACATGACATGAAATAAGTATTGTAAAGGGTAAACTTGAATACATCATCACGTTTAAATATCAATATATATGACAAAAATATTTGATTGTGTAAATTACATATATTTGAAAAAGTTTTGCGCCATAACTTTTAAATATTCAGTTTACAAAAAAAAGTACATGAGGTAAAAGTAACGTTTCGACTAGTAATATACGATACACCGATTAGTCCAAATTTTGCGATTACTAGAAAAATTGGTATATGAAGTGAATTAAAATAATTGTAAATATTGCTTTAGAATGTGGCATTATTTTTGGACTGGAATTATCTGAATATCTACCAGGCCTGCTATAGTGTACCCCATGTATATGATTAGATTTAATAAATCAATTTAATAATTATTAATTTTGCACAATGCCGTACCATCCAATATAATATTCCAAAATATACACATACAAAAAAAAAGAAACACTTTCAAGTTCAGTACGTCTATTTTCACTTTAACTCAACAATAAATGCTACATTCACACAAACATTACATGTAATGAACTTCAACACATTTATATTTACAAATATAAATTTTCATTCAGTATTTAGTAACTATTTTTTGGACGAGAAGATAAGAAACTCCCATGTAGTGCTAACATTATTTTGGGTTACTACTGCGTTCAAAATTACATAAAGATCAGTGTAGACGGAGTACGTCCCGCAATGTTGAAAAATATTCCAGTTATAAACGGCATCTGTTGTTCTAAAATTTTGAAGGAAATAGTTTTCTCTGTCAGCGACTGTATCATACTGTAAGCAAGCTTGTGCGAGCTTATTGGCGGCATCATTGGCATCATCATTTATCATATTTGTAGCAATCACAGTGACCTAAACACACAAAATGGATAAAATATCAATAAACATCGCATTCAAAAGCTTTTAGACCATTAATACCTACGTTAACGCTAAAAGAAGCGTCCCTGGTTATCTGTGCACTGCGAGAAGTTTGAGCGTTACTTAACAGAATGGATTCGCCATTCGATAGAGCCCAAACGGCCAACAAACAGGCGAGGTGAAAATATTGGTTCGACATTGCAGCAGCTCGTATCACAATCAGACTTCGGATATCTTACAGACCGCTTTTATATGCTAGAAATAAGATTAGGAAGATAATAAAAAGCAGTGGTGGTGCCGCAGGTAAACGGAAAGAAATCTACCACTATAAATATTAATCTAGGTGAAAATTATAAGAGAGAGAAAAAGAATCTGTCGCTGGTGTACATTCAAATAAAAAAATAAAAAAATTCCAAGGCTTTTTATTCCACTAATTAGCGTTCCCTATAATCCAAATTTAAATATCTATGTAAGTCTAATTTAAATAGTGCCCAAGGCACTTGCCCAGGTATTAAGATCTAATAAATTTTTGTGCTTTTAACATTTTATTTTCACACAGTTAAAATGATAAACAATCCAGATACATGCTGTTATCTCTCTACGTATGAAGAAGACTGCATAAGGAATATAAAATTTAACCAAAGCAACGTGACTAATTCTTAATCAAACAGGAGTGATTGGCCATGACTACGAAATCTTAACCTTAAATGAATATCATGATAAATACGCTAGTAATATCAACTTGAAGTAATAAAAATTTAAAAACAACTCTGACAAGGGAACCTCGCGAACTGTAAATCGCAGATTTTGATGAAACTTTGTCAGTTTGTAGACTCCATGGAGTGTTACTTAAGGACGCTTTCCGTTGCTGCGGAACTTCAACTTTAGGGGGTGCAATTCACTCTTGCAATTTAGCCCAAATTTGGTTTCTTCTGAATAACTTTTAAACGGTAAGAGATAGGAAAAAAGTTTCAATGGCGGACTTGTACCGTTTAGTGAGCCCTTTCGATTGGGGTAAATATTTATATACAGGATGTTCCAATAATTTATTTTATCGAATTTCAGAAATCGGTTATAATGGCCTTTTTTGTGATCAAATAGTCCATAGAAAGGTAAGTTAAAAAGTTATACAGGTGTCCACAAAAATATAAATTTCAGCATATTTCCTTATTCTAATGAGATACTCTGTATACTATTATGTGGCTGCATTGTATGTCGAAAATCAGTGTAAACTTATACTAGGCGCTAAATAGTTATATGTGATAGTTTTCGAGTTATACGCGTTTGGTTGTATGTAAGACTATATCATCCCCAACAGCAGACAAAAGAAAATGTAACTGCTTCGACAGATTGTTGCTGATACTTTTAATATTACACTGTATATACAAAATAACGACAGATTACGACCTCAATTTTCATATTCATACTGTTCGTGGGTAGGTAATTAGATACGCAAATAAAATTATATAATATTGATTTATTAGTTTATTGATATTGGTTGAGTTCATATTGTTTTGCAAATGTGCAGGTAGCTAGAGCCATTAAAAGAAAAACTTACAATATACAGTCGACGTACAATTTAATTATAATTTAATTATTACCTTATTTTATTTTGTGTAAGACACAAACAGCCTGCTCTATTTCAATAAAATAAAAGTCAGTAGTGAAAACATGTATATACATTCTTCCAGTTCGTGTATTACTCTTCATCACGATAGTGAAAATCCTCAAAAAAGTGTTGAAAACATTAATATTGGGTACCACGTGCACGTCTTATAAAAGTGGGCTGTCCACATATTGAGCATATGGGTAAAATGCCTTCATCATCGAACGAAAACGCATATGTAACTGGATGAATAAATTTGTCTGGTCTGGATTCTATGTAACCGCTTTTGAACCAGGAATATAGAAATAGGTTTCGATATCTTGGAGAGGACAGTTGATTGTAAACCAATGATTGTAATTTGATTATTATATTGCGTTGATGCAAATTAAAGTCAATGTTTGCAAGCAAAACTTGATCGGAAAACCGTTTGACATATCCCTTCCACACACGAAAGCCGTACACGTCGAGCGATTGCACCAGTCCAGTTGTTTTCTTGGGAATCGTAAGAAGAGATGTTGGTTTATCTGCTGGATAGAACTTTGACAGTGGCCACCCCAAGAATCTAGTAGTAAAGTTGTTGATGTTCCACTAGGAACTCGGTGTAGGTACACATCCGTAAACCAGTTTTTAAATAGTTCACTAGTTAGTAAGTGAAACGTTCGCTACTCACATCTCTCCAGAAATAGTGGAAGCAAGCGATTAGTGTACTATGTGACCTATTGTTTTCATCTGCCTGCTGTCGGGATAATATAATCTTACATACATCTAAACGCGTATAACTCGAAAACTATCACATATAACTATTTAGCACCTCGTATAAGTTTACACTGATTTTCGACATACAATGCAGCCACATAACAGTATACAGAGTATCTCTTTAGAATAAGGAAATATGCTAAAATTTATATTTTTGCGGACACTCTGTATAACTTTTTAAATTACCTTTCTATAGACTATTTCATCACAAAAAAGGCCATTATAACTAATTTTTTAAATTCGATCAAATACGCACAACATACGTCATTCCACGTTTATTGGAACATCCTGTATATAAATATCTGCACCAATCGAAAGGGCTCACTAAACGGTACAAGTCCGCCATTGAATCTTTTTTCCTATCTCTTACCGTTTAAAAGTTATTCAGAAAAAAAAAACAAATTTGGGCTAAATTGCAAGGGTGGATTGCACCCCCTAAAGTTGAAGTTCCGCAGCAGCGGAAAGCGTCCTTGAGTAACACTCCATAGTGTCTACAAATTGACAAAGTTTCATCAAAATCTGCGATTTACAGTTCGCGAGGTTCCCTTGGAGATACCTGTATTCAATAGTTAATGTACCAATTCGTTTTTGGTTTGAAATCTACCGCAAAAATAGATATAATGTTGTTTGTAAGAATATCATTAACAAAATCTTTAGAAATTAGAAAAAAAAACGCATTAAGTTCTGTATATTTATTTTCATGTTAACTCAACAATAAGCCCAATTAATTTTTCACATATTTAAATTTACAAATGCAAATTTTCTTTCATTATAATAGTATCTAACTATTTATCGGATGAGAATATGAGAAACTGGTATGTAGTGGTAACATTATTGTCGATTACGACTGCCGTCAAAATTACGTAAAGATCAGCATAGACAACATACGTTCCGCAGTGTTCAAAAATATTCCAATTGTAATTGGTGTAGATTGCTCCAAAGTTGGTCTGAAAGATCGTTTCTATGCCAGCGACTGTGTTAGACACTTTACAAGCTTCTGTAAGCTGGTTGGCGGCACCATCGCGCATTGTATTGTTCATATTTGTTGCACCCGCGGTGACCTAAACACGTGAAATGAATAAAAAAAACAATAAACACCTCATTCAAAGCTCTATAAATACATCAATACTTACAGTGACAATAAAAGAAGCATCCCTGGCTATCTTCTCACTAATAAAACTTTGAGCATTACTTAACAGAATGGGTTCGCCATTCGACAGAGCCCAAACGGCCAACAAGCAGGCGAGGTGAAAATATTGCTTCAACATTGCAGTAGTTCGTATACAATCAGAATTAGACTTGGGATATCTTACAGGCCGCTTTTATATAGTAGACGTAAAGTTAGCAAGATAACAAAAAGCAGTGGTGGTGCCAGAGGTAAACCTAAATTTAATTTTAAAATTATAAGAACTTTGAAAAAGAAAATTAATAAAAACTTATTGGTATTCGAACAAACTACAAATTTGATTGAATCACTTTTCGAGATTCAGCTAAATTCTTTAAAATTATTGATACTGATTGTTGAGTTGTCATGTTAAAAAAGAAAACTATTATTTTGATATCTAAAAGAGTTTTAATACCTCATGATTGAAAGTATAATATTTGGAGAGCCCTTGCCCGAAAAATAGTAGTTTTTTGATTTTGATATTACAGGCATTTTATTAATTGATTTATATGATTTGAACCAATATTGGTGTTACTTTAATTCTTCGAGTCACAATAGAATTTTCTTATTTTTCCATAACGTTCATAAATTTAAGCATTTTTTTTATTTAGAAAAGAATAAAACACATATGCACAATGGTAAATACATACAAATAACAAAAAAATAAAAAATTTCCAAGGCTTTTCTTTCCAGCAATTACAGCTCCCAATAATCCAAATTTAAACACCTGTATAAGCCTAATTTAAATAGTACCCAAGGCACTTGCTCAGGTATCAAGATCTAATAAATCTTTGCTCTTTAAATATTTTTCTTCACATAATTAAAACGATAAACAATCCAGATACATGCTCTTATCTCTCCACATATGAAAACGGCTGCATAAGCAATATAAAATTTAACCAAATCAACATTAAGTAATTCTTAAACAAATACGAGTGATTGACCGTGACAACGAAATCTTAACCATAAATGAATATTGTTGTAAACACGCTAATAATATCAAGTTGTAATAAAAATAAAAGTTTAAAAACAGCTCTAAAATAGCTACGTGTAAAAGGTTAGTGTGTCAATTCATCTTCCGTATGAAATGCTTGCGTCAAAAGTATAATGTAATTTATCTGAATATCATACACAAATTTAGTATGAGGCACCACTGATGCTACGTAAAAATTGAAAGACATTGCGGGATTTACAGTGGATGACATTAATAGTCATAGTTCAGCCGAAGTAAAATGGGCGTGATATTCTTTTGCTCGCTAGGGCTCACTCTTATATCGGTATTGATTGGTATGAATTATTGCATTAATAACCAATTGTCTAAGCGAGTTATTGTAAGGATTTTGTATGAAGTTTATAAAACTAGCATTAAATTCAACATTGCATTTGCATTAGTAAAAAGGAATATAAGAAAATAAGACAATACTCATTTGATAAATAAAATCCATTCATGCCCTTTTTCTATTTATACTTATTTATATATCGTAGCAAATTATAAACTTCAGTGACAAAGCTCATAAACAATATTAACAGATAGATTTAAAAAAAAGAACAGAATGAAAAGAAGTTTGAAAAGTCAAAAATCAAATAAAATAACAACATACATAGATTCTAAAACACCTAAGAATAGTAAATGAAATATCTTTATTCGTCGGTAAATAGTATATTATCGAAAAATATTAATGCTCGGGATATTTAATTATTAAACATTAATTCATTAATAATAATCGTGGGGTAAATGTTTTTGGGATACGCTAAGTTTGTATGACCGATGTTTATTCTTATTGATAGTGGAGAAAAATTGTCGGTAGAAGGGTGATAGCTGGCGGTAGTGGAGATAGTTAGTTGGAGCAAGGGAGGGCAATTGATTAGGGATGGAAGAGTTGGAAGGTTGGCCGCCCTGATTTGTGGTGGTGATGGTAGTTAGTGCGAGCTGGTAATTGTGTTTATTACAGCAGTTGATAGTGGGATGTCGTGATCTATAAAGCTGCTTCTTTACGTTAGCAGCTACAACCTGCTTTTGCTACTTTTGGTTAGCAGTTTAAAAAAGCTGTTACTCCTTGTAACAGTTTTCCTTAAATAGCGGTATATGTTAAACAGACAAACTGTCTCCACCTGAACTTGACAAGAACAATATTTCTTTGTAGTTGTTAGAGAATTTTATTTATTTTTATTCCCTTATTTACTTAAGCGGATGCGATGTTCGTATATTCGTTATTTCTAGTTTTTTTTTTTTAATATAAGTATTTTTAGAAATATCTTCTGTATTATGTTTGCTAATTCATTTTTACATTTTTGTTTATGGTAAAAAAAAACATCTACGATACATAGATAGTGCTACGAAATAAACATCAACTGTTTCTTACAATAAAATGTTTCCTGAATTTATTATATCAGATAAATATAGTCTCATATATTTATCTTTAAACATCCCTCAAGATTTACGTATTGTTATTATTGAAATCTATAAAAAAAAACCTCCAAACTTATAAAAACCGCATATATTTTTACTCCCGCAACTCCAAATGTCCTTCAAAAATTTGCGAAAGTAATTATAATAAATTCAATCCGTCCGCTTCATAAAGATGAAAGAATTTTTAAAATCGGTCTAACAGTTTTGAATTTACCACGTATAAACAAAGTGACCGTAAGGTGCGTATGATAGACAAGGGGGCACCTTCTCCGTCTTAAATCTATCCGGGAGTTATAGAATTCACGTCAGCAACAAGCGCAACAGAAAAAGTACATAGCGACGCATACGATAGACAAGGTCGTAGCCCATTTTATCCCCACTCTATCGCCCGCTCTTCGTCTGTGTCATTGCCGCCGAGATAGGAACGCGGAGTCCTGTTCACCAAAACGATTTTCACCCCAAGTTGATCAGCATTCCATTGACAAATGTACGGTGCATCGATCTACTAAATCGTCTATAACTTTTTTATTTATTGATCTAAATTGATGAAATTTGGTGTGTATGTCAAGGAAGGCATGCTGCGTAAGATTGCGTGATCAAGTTTTAAAAATATGATTTAGGTTTATGTTTATTGCGTGATAAATATAAACAAAGAGTAAATTTATGTGTTTTGTACATGGTAATCGCACGAAAGTCAGGGTAGACAGTTTTTCTGAAATATCTCCCAAAGTATTCATTTCAGCCAAAAACCGGTTTTTCACATTTATGCGTAAATAACGTTTCACTCAATAGTATTTTATTCAAGTGATGTCCGATCACTTCATTCGACAATAACCAAATATTGAATAAAGAATAATTGATTGAAATATTATGCAAATAATAATTTGAATAAATAAATATTTCCTGAGGCTCAACACTGATACCCAGCGATGCCTTACTAAGAAGTGAATCGAACACCGGCTTTACTTGATGTGAGTTACGCATGCCCAGTAATCGTTCTCCTTCCCTCGCACACTAGGGAATAAGGGCTTGATTGAATTGAATGAAAATGAGAAGATTAATGTGAGAATAGTAGTTTGTGGTAGTTAGACAAGGGTAAAGAATAGCTGTGAGTTCCTGTCTTTAAACAGCGATAGCATTGGAATTGAAGATGATATTATCAAATCATATCTAACACAGCGTATTTCTTGACTTTGTTAGTTTAACTGATAGAAATCATATTCTCATCCTTCTTTTATTCACATTAGAGCAGTTGTCAGACCAAAAGTGCACTCTATAGGTAGGCTTTGATATTCGAACACTCTGTAACTACACACCGACCATTTCTAGCACAGAACACTTGACAAATCTCGTAATCCGTTTCCAGAATTTAATTAGAGACTACTAACAAACCTCGTAGCTGCAATAGCAAAAACGAGGTAAGTTTACCCGCGTCACAGCTTAACCGCGATATTCTACGCAAGTTGTTCCCATTAGTTGCGACATGAACCGTCCAGCTGATTACCACAGCTCGAAGTTTGTCCTAAGTTTCCTCGCCTAATTCCGACTATCGCGGGAGATGCATAGGATTCCAGAGATTGGGCTATTATGCAGGGCGATATGTACTTACACTAATACCTTACATGGATACACAACTTGTAACTAACCGTGTTGTATCAAATCGTACGCGCGTGTATATGCAGTAAGTACTACATGCATAATTGTGTCGTGTTGTATCAAACTGTAGTTGTGTCAGCCAACTCGAGAACTTATAAGCAAAAAAAGATAGGTTGGAATATTGTTTTACCTTTATATGTAATTGACACTAACACAAACCACCATTGCAGAAAATTCATCCACATCCCAAGATGCTAGATTGAAATGAAGGAAACTGAGATTGTATATAAACTTGTGCACTTATATTAACAAGTTGTAGTGTGGGATTAGGGTTAAATAAACTCGAATTTATGAGAAGTAATTAGCGCGTTTAAAAAGTAAATTAGAACTTTGAATAACTGTAGTTGCTTGTGCTTGTTCACGTTTCCAGGTAAGTGGAACGAATAAAATAATAAATGTAACGTGTTATAGGTATCTAACATTAAAAACAAAAGTCTTGACTCAAGTTTGACATAAATAGAGATAGAATCACTGGAGTTTCTTCAGTATTTCAATATGCGTCTCTTTAATTTTGAGTCAAGACTTTTGTCTTCGATTTACATACTTAGTAATGTTAGAAAAACGCAACATTAATTCACGACTAAGATAATGCGCGTTTTGATTGAAACAATCCAAAGATGATATAAACATTTGTTATAGTCAATTAGTCAATCTAATATATTCTTAGAAACGTGACTTTGTGACCGGTAAGTAAAATATAAAAAATCGAAGTGTATTAGCTGCTTTCGTTCAATTTCTCTCTTCGTTGCCAAAACTGCGATCAAATCCAAGGTTGCTGGTTCCTTTTTGAATGCCCACTGAATGCCAAAATCTACTTAGATTTCGGTGCGAAACATTTTGATGGCTATAATTTTATCGTCATTATAACAGTAATACTCAAAGCTTTACTCAAAACCATCCCAAGATCTTTCATAGCAGATCACCTAAATACAAATCAATTTTTTTTATTCTAGATAGTGCTATTGATAGAGATATCATAAAATTGCTTTAAATTAACCACAACTTTGGTTAGCATAATCCTTATTTCTTAATGACCCACACTTTGTTAATTACACTGACTGGCATTCTATCGATAACCTTTTCAAAATATTGAGATGTTCAGCATGATCTAAACGGTTTCAAAGTTAATTGCTCCAATAATTGTACGGTTTATTATGTCCAGAGAACCTTCTTTGGTTATCGTTTTCATAAAGAGGTTGAAGCAACGTGATATGGGTGGAGAATGTCTTAGGCTAGTATTATACTATCAAAGATTTAATAAAAAATCTTTTATAAAATATCTATGTCAAAGAAACTGTACAATGAAATGGGTCATATTTTTCTTTTATAAAATATCTTTTATCAAAGTTAACTACATTTGATCAGATTTGACAATCACTTTACAAAATGGCGTCAATCAAGTTCACATGGTCACTTGATGCGACTGAAATTTTAATTTCTGAATATGAAAGATGAATTTTTGTATAATGTTCAACACGAAGATTACAAAAATAGAAATAAAAGATTAGAGGCGTATCAAGAAATCACTGATGTTAAAAAGAAGTTAAATGGGCTGAGAAGCCAATATTTAGCAGAAAAAATGAAGGTGAGTACATATTTTTAATGTAAATATCGGATTAGACCCTTGAATAAATTTTATTCAATGTAACATCATCCGTTCTTAAATAATTTTTATAACGTGACAACATTTCTTCAACTTTGAGTTCCTTTAATAAGTTTTGATGTATACCCAGATCGTCACGTCTCGAAACCCATTTTACTCTCATTTGTTTTAATATTGTACAAATTATGACAACTGAACTAATTGAAGCCATACAAGCACGGAGCTGTTGTTCATCCATCACGATAACTGTGATAAAATATTTTGTGTAGTGTAATACTAATTTTGAAATCTTTTCTTAATCTTTGAATTAAAGAATATTTTAGAAAGTCTTTTATAAAATTTTGATAGTGTAATACCAGCTTTACTATAAAACTGAATGCTGAACTGTCTAATGCCACTTGAGATATCTTCGTTTACTAACAAGGGGTTGCCAGGTCAACATATGGCTGCTTGAGCTGAAAAAAAAATGATTGAACAATAAGATATTCATGATATGAATCACTCATTATAAAAAAAAATGAATAATAAATGAATTAATGAAGAAAATTGCAAATAGTTGATATTACATATACATAATAATTATAATACTTTTTTATATATATTATTGTACTGTAATTAATTGTAATTCTGTTTTTTATTGAATTTTAATTCATATTCGAATCACGTGTCGTACCAGTTTAAATGCAAAAATTAAATTTAATAATTATTTGCGTATCATTAACAAAAAAAGAATAAGCACGGCAGCAACTTCGAACTCCCGACTTTGCCTTTAGAAAACAAACGCGCTAACCACTAAAGACCATGCGGCCCGTTTGTTTGGGTGCAGATGTTATACGAGTGCGGCCACGGAAGTACAAATGGAGTTTATGCGGACTTTTTTCAGTTTATCGCAGCTAAATGTTGCTCATTTTTCATTTTTTATCAATATAATGACGTAAATTACGATTTTACATGATTAAACACCGTTCAAAAAAAAAACGATTTTTATTTTATTTATTTTTTTTTTTGACCAATTTACAAAAACTCCCGCACCCGTATCAACTTTTTTGGCTTGAAGAGTCATCTCATCCTTCTAAAATCTTCTCTTCTATTTTTACAGTACACCTTGATCTTCCAAAAACGAACACTTTTCCTGAAGACGTCAACTTCCTGCTCTAATCGATTTTGTTCTGTTTTATTTCTTCCTTTAGCTCTTTTATATCGTTCTTTAGTTCCATACTACTTCTAGTCAAGTCTTTAATTATCTGTTTCATCATTCCCTTCAATTCTTTCATCACTTGTGTTTCTTCGATTCCTTCTTTATCTCCCAGCTTAGTATTCCTTTCTTTTCTCTGTTTTCTTTGCCTTTTTTTTTATTTTTACTAAATATGTCATTTTTATTCTCCTCTATTCGCCGTTCTCTCTCCCACGCTTCTGCACTTCTTATCAGCGTTTACTTATCCCGATGAAGACCGTGCAATGACTCAGCGTCGATCGAGCGTATAGTAGAGCCCTGCGCAATTCAGACCTAGCCCGCCTCGACCGCTTGTCGCGTCTAACCGTATTTTGTCCACTTGCCTACTGATTCGCTACCCTTAAACTGCACCTACTTTTTGCGATTTAATTTTACGAATATACTTTTACGGCCATGGCAAAAATGCTTCAATATGTATGTATACTTTTACCGTTATTGGGAGTTAAAATTGCTACTATTACTTGTTCTGTCCTTATTTTGCTTTCTTTTTTTCCTCCAATCTATCACCCTAATCCCACACACTCGCTGTTTTGTTGTACCGTTGTATTGAATCATTCGTAAACTTCCAAATATTGGGTTTAATTTACAGAACGATTCGGTATACGTCTGCAGTTCACTACACACAAAGCAGAAGTGAGAAAATGCATCTCATCTAACCTAATATTGAAACTTTTGAGACTCCGTGTGGGGAGACGAAGATAGAAGAAAAGTTTACAGCATACCTCTGCCCCTACTTAAAATGGCCTAATCTACCAGTCTTGGGGTCGAAATTTCCATATAAAAGAAAACTCCGCAGCTATCATCGGGGTAGAAATAAATGCCTCGTCAAGTCTAAGTGTATATTCGCCTCCCTGCAGTTACTCTGGCCTCACCCTCGCTTTCATCCCAAACCGCCCTCAGTTTTCCAATTCCGATTCCTCTCTCGGTACACTTCAAAGTGTTGTTGATTTCTCATATATATTCCGCGTTCCCTCGAAGCCCTCTCCCACGCCGGTCTAAGAATACGTGCCCTCCTTCACCCTCTGCTCTTACGTCAGTTTTGTTTTCCGTAAATATCCGTCGATAAAAGAAGAATTATTCTCTTTGCAGGAGGATAGGGGAGGAGGACGTACTAGACTCTTACTAGACCGCTTTCGAAGGCGTCCCTAAGGAAATTTATGGCAAAATGTAATCAATAGTTTGTTCATTATTAAAAAAAAAGTCATTTTTGCTAACTTTATTTCTAATCGACAATCATAAATAATACAAAGTCATGTAATGTTTCGCTTCAGTTAGTGATGGAATATTTTGCTTTCGCCAAAGGAACAAATATCAGCCACTCATATAATGGTTATCGTACAAACAAAGAGACGTTTATAACATAGGAAATGGGCCAGTTTGGAAATGAGACATTCTCCAATTGAGATTATGCAAATAATAATTAAAATTGCTGTGTTTATATTGCTTACATGACGTGTTTCCAAAGGAGGAAAATCCAGCAATATATCGAAACGTTAGCAAATACAATAGAAAGAAAAGTAAAAGAGAGAGCACGACTGCTTCATGTTTATTTCAATTGAAATATATCTGTGATAATATCTAATGCCCATATACTTTACCAAAAACTTTGCTCTTTGTTATAGAAGAAATTATATTCCTTCTTATTGTTAGTTGAATATTGGATAAGTGATTTGACAATGGAAATAAAGACTGCTTGAAAATTTATAATGGGGAAGGTTTACATAATCCTTCATTTTATCAGAATATACTTCTTAAATAGATGGTTGTCATATATAATTCGTCTACGAAAAAAAAATGGAAAGAATTTTGCATATACCCAAATTGTTGCACAATACTCAAAAAGTATCGCAAGTTGACTTCTAAACACAAATGAAAAATTTGGGTTTGAAAGATGGGATAATGGAAGATAATATCTACTCATGTCCCCAAAAGCTAATCCATTGGCTCTATGTGATGATGGTACGTCCAAGCATAACTTATGGAGTGATAATTTAATGGGAAAGGGCGCAATGAACCACAGCAATAACTGAACTCTCACCAGTGCAGTTATTGTTGATAATGGCAGCTTTGCTATTGAAACGTGCGTCCAGTTTAATGGAATTTGTGTTGAGATGCTTGAAGTGTGTAGTGTCGTCAAGCTATGCTGCGTCAGCTATAAACATACTTTCAATATACTAGGGCTAGCTAATAACACATTGATAATCAAAGTACATGGGCACTCACTCACTTGACATCCATTACAATGGTTGTACCCATGATCACTGATATGGCGAACAACGATGCAGCACCAGACTGCTATAAGTGGATTTAGCAAGATACAAAGGTATGCGTCTTTAGGAATAACAAGAACAATGAGGACTACCCCTATAGTAGCAATGCTCAATTTTGGTGAGATGAACGAGGCAAGGATAGAAATTGTAAAAAGTACCTACCGAGTGGCGGTTATTTAAAGTTGGGACACAATAATATTGTCCATCATGTGGAAGGCAATCATTTGGGAATGTCATCAGACCACACGACTTTGATATATCTCCTTAACAAAAATTTTGAGTTGGAAATCGCGGATCGGCTAAACTGGAATCAATTCAACCACATACACTGTAAAAAATTACAGTAATTTTGCCATGGTAAATTAGGAATATTACATGTAATAACGTTGTGAATTTACCACAATAAATCATGTAAATTTTGTTTTACATGTTTTTTCTAGGACAAAAAAGATTTCGGTAAAATTTATAGCTTTTTCATGTAAGTTTAAGATGTAATAAAACTTCGAAAGGAAATACAGGAAACAAACATGTACAATTTTATGTTTACCATCAAAACTTACTTAAAAGAGTAAAATTGACAATTTTTTTGGGTATTTAAATTTGGGTAAAAATTTGAGGATCTTTTATATTTATTTTTACTTGAATACGCCGCAATGTGATTGGTTATTAGGTTATTTAACTGTACGCGTTCGGCAAATATACAGTTCATATAAATATTACATACGAATTTTACAGTACAATCTTTGAAAAATACATCAGCATGTGAAATTTACTAGATGGTAGAAATTTTACCTTATGAAGCAAATTTACCGGTAAAATTGTAGGCAACTTTTTTTACAGTGTAGACAGGTTCAGAGAATCGATCTAGGTTAGAGACGTATCTAAAACCGAAAGCGGGATTGGAGGTGAAATTTACAATTGGGGGAGAAATATCAATGATCACCCTTCCATTAGGAAAATATGCTACCGCCTTTCAACCAGAAGCAGACGTTATATTGCTTTGTGCAACTGAAATCAGTCAGAGGGCTTATGGAAACAAGTGGGTCAACATTGTAACAAGCATCCAGGCGATACTGAGGGTACTAAGATATATTCAAGACTGGTAGGGGATTTTTTTCGAGAACTGAATAGCCTGACAGACAGCAATAAATCATTTTACTGTGGTTGCCCCAACATTCGGCAATCGAAGGAAATCAAAAGGTCAGTGAGTTAGCAAGAAAGTAACCATAGGCTTCATGCATGGCCCCAGAATCTATTTTGAAGTATCTAAACACCCTAAGGAGGTGAGTCAAAGAGAAACACAAGAAAACACTGGGCTAATCTAGCCAGGCAAATACATGGAAAAACCATCAAGAAGAGCTACAACAACTCAGTAGGAATCATCTCCGCATCGTAATAGGTCTCTTAAAAGGGTACTCCTCATTTAAAGGACACCTACAGGAAATTGGGATCAATGCTGAACATATCAATTGCAGACTGTGTAAATGGAATAACAGAAAACGCATTACATTACACTACATTCTATGTGAAGATGCTCTGAATACAAAAAAAGCAATTTTGGCAAGCCAAAAATGATTCCAGCAGATTACTTCGATCAACCAGCCAGAGAACTAGATTTAGATAGATTAGTGTAGAATACTGGGATGCTAGAATGGCTAGTGTAGTTTAATGGGTAAAAACAATGTTAGACTAAATGCAAAGGGCCAGGAGACTGCAATGTTTTGGGAAACTCTATACTAGATAGCTCAACAAAAAGATATACACAGTCTTGTTTCTAAGTTTGGGCTTTTTGTTCTTTTAACCTTAAGAACTGTTTTGCTTATCTTTGTGGCAATGGTTGTTGTCACACATTCTTATATATTCATTCCTTGATGGAATTTGTAATTTGCAATGTGTTTGTTTGGTAATGCCGAATGAAGTATCAACTTCTAAATAGCTTAAGTGATTTATCATTTTGAAATGACAGCTAAAATAGATCAATTTATTCGCCAACTTTTTAATTACCTAACTAATAACTAAGTTTTCTGGTGATCAACCGAAGTGAATGGCAATTATGCTGCCAGCCTCGTAGAAAAAGAAGTTTTATTACTTCCTAGAATATAACAGATTCCAATCGGTCGATGTATCTCAGAAGGTTGTCCAACACGACATCACATACATAGCCAAAAAAGCCTCGCTCATTTATATTCTCACCGTTGGATGCGCGACACATGTATCCGCTACTAAAATCCAAACGACAAAACGCTCAACAAACACAACGTTGATGGATTCGATGCGTCCTCGCTCCCGAAAATCCGAAATGATAAAAAAAAAATTCCCGGCATTTTCACCCGTCCGCTAACTTCGTCAACTGCGAGGAAAGAAAAACCATTAATATCCTCGCCCGTGGATCACAATATCCGATCGCCATCATCTGTCTTCGATATTGCGTCTCGTCACCCAGGAAAAAGGGGGTAAAAAATTAATAATCGAACTTCGCTTCCGCGCTTGTCACATCGTAGCAGCAGCAGCAGAGGCGAGTAGGAAAACTTGGCACAGTGCGACGGCAGGTCGGACCGCGCGTCTATAAATTTACGAGGCGCCGAAAAAGTTCGAATCGCACCAACCCAGAAAGTTTTCGCCTCGCCCCAGGAAGAATCGATAGATACATATAAATACGGCGTTTTGATCTACCGCTGCGGAAGCATCCGCGATGTTGACTTTGTTGCATTACTCGCTTGCTTTTTGCGTGCCCAGATCGCAGTGCTGCTGTGAAATGTACTGGGCAATTGAAACGAGCCACTTCAAATAACTGCTGTGATTTATATAAAATTCCAGAAACTCGTCAATTGTCATATCAAGGGGGACAACTTTTAATCATGAGCCTGGCGATTTCAAATTATTGCAGAGGGTGCAGTGGTCCCCTACCCCCAACTGTCGCAAATATTGTGGGAAAATGAAACACGAAATACTGTATGTATTATGTACACACTAACAATTTTTTGGTAAAATTCCTATATGAATGATAATTAAGGCATGTATGATGATTAAGGCAATTTTGTGACCACAAAACCGTACACTTTATTTATGAAAACTAAATTATTACAAATCATCCTAACCCCGTGCTCCACCTGAAAAGGTACTACACGAGGCTACCTATTCTAAGTACTAAATGGGTTCCATAACAATTGAAATGATCCTACTCTAAACTAAATAATTCCCTATGATTTTAATAACAAAATATAATACAGTAGCCTCGCGACCATATGAAAACTACTTTTGAGAAATGATAAATATATGAAATGTGATTAGTTCACATAATTCGCGAGTCTACTGTAAATCAGTCAGCTATCAGTTATTATTAAATGCGCCCATGGAACGACTTTCGTTATCTCCCAGCATTCGCCAGGACACTGATTATAAAATATACTTATATAAAATCAACGGCCACGGGAGTAAGGAAAACCATGGCAAAACCTTACTCTGAGAGGATCTGGGAAGAAGTCCCAGACCTTATTACTGATAGCCACAAATTAATTATTATCCTTCTGAGTGCGAAGAAGCAGCCTCCACGTCTCCTCAAATTTCCGACAGCCTTGCCGTTCTCGCGTAGCTGCTCCCTTTTCCACGCATTCAGAAGTTGAACAGAAAGATGATGACCTAAAAACAAACAAAACAACAGCAGTACCTATTGTAATACTTAATAATAACTTAATCCTAATTATCCTAACCAAAAGTAATTAAATAAAGATTTATATTTTAAAAATTAATACCAATTCCGACCACTAAAGAGCATAAAATATTCATTTATAAGCGTGCTACCTTACTAACTATCTAAATATCATACCGTAGCCTATCCAGTTCTTTAGCAACATTACTAAAAAATTCCCACCATTCGATCGACTCATTATCTCTAATATCTGTTTCGCGTCGCGGCCAATTTAACCCCCTAGCTAATGCCCTAACCTCCGTACGCAACCGCCACTCATCAGTGAGTGGACATTCAAATAAGACATACCCCGCTGTATCTACCCCACCACACTCACAAAGCGAATCATTAACCCTCCCAATTCTACATAAAAATGATTTAAAATTACCGTGACCTGTTATTATTAATTCTACCGCCTGATACGATAAATTAACCCTCATTTCTCTAAAACGTGTAACGCTACCGATAAATTTCCTAGTCCACCTCCCATTTAAAGTATTATCCCACTTACTCTGCCAATCATTATCAAGTTTATCCCTAAACGCTGTTTTAACTACACTAGCCGAAATTAGCCCAAATCTAATAATCAAACTATCTCCTCTAGATACCGCCTCTTTCGCTAATTGATCCGCCCTCTCATTACCGATTGTGCCTACATGAGCCCTAGTCCAAAACAAGTTTTATACCCCACAAAACCGTACAGAAAAAAAAAAAAAAAAACACAAAACCATACAGGTATTTTACTTTTAAACGTAATATTTCTAACTATATGTGATTTTCCATACCATGAATTATTACTATTTTCAAATTTTGTGAGAGCGTATTCAGTAATAAACCGTAATTTGTCCGTGTGAGTGCCACCTCTATTAACACTTTCTTCCCATCTATATAACTGTCGTAGTGTCTTCACTTTTCTGATTTTTTATTTGACGCTTTCTAAAGAATGTCGTTTGGATTTACCACTTTTCCAATACTCTACAGCTGTAGTTTTGTAATCTAGGTTAATAGCACTTCCGCCTTCTTCAGGAACACATGCCATATCTTCATAGTCGTGTTCTTCATTTTCTACAAATTCTTCCACAAATTGCGCTTCGTGTGGTTCAACTGATTCGGGAAACTTCATCTTCGAAGGAAAGCACGCTGTTTTGTTGAACAGCTATAATTATATTTTGCAAGGCACTATGCAACTCACTTTCTTCTGGTGTCAAAGGAATTACTGCGATATTGGCTACTTGAAACGTCACAAGTAACCTGTTCAGCACATTAGCTATGTTAACTGGCATTGCACTAAATTACAATTTTACGCAGTACTAGAAATAATACATCATTGGAAACCATCGTCTTTTTATTGTTCTGCTTGAAGTATGCGTTGAAGTACTTGATGGTTTACGTGCCAAAAAGTCACACAGTGTCAACTGTAAATCTACGTATATTGCATGTTAAATATTTAGTTCTTCGTCTTGTGTGCCAAATTTGTTCGTAGTATGCGCACCTTTCTGAGAATATAGTTGTAGGAGAATGAAGGAGATTTTATTAAAAAATATATAAAATACGAACGAATTAATTTAGTAAATGCATCTGATAATATTTCTTGTAGACCCTTCACCACAACGTGTTTACGTTTCAATAGCTTCTGCTGATGACGATAGCTTTGCTATTGAAACGTACGTCCAGTTTAATACAGTTTGTGGTGAGGGGTCTACAAGAAGTTTGGAATTCTGATGTATTTGTCGACTACGGTATAAATTGACTTGGATCACCAGATACATCACCAGAATCACAAAGTTTTCATGTAAGTTTCATGGATAAATGATATTGAAAAAAAAATTGTGCCTGCAAAGAAAACATCACCCTCTTTCAGAATATATAGAAAGAAAACACCAAAACATTTAAGGCGAATCCGGACGTCCAAGTGTGCGACAGAGATAAATATATGGGAATATTATTTCGCGCTTTTTGGGAAAACGATACGACCGATTTTTAAATTTTAAACTGTATTTGTCTTAAAATAATTTGAAATGCGCCAACGTTTTATTTTTTTATATTTCGATGTATTAAATTTTTAATGTTGTAAGTTTGTTATTAAAAACAATTTCTAAAATCGGTTCAATGGCGCATTTCAACACCAATTTCTTAATGACAAAACTTTTTTAATTTTTGAATTTGGACTAATAATAACGCCTGAAACAGAAATATTCATTTTTCTTTTTTCCATCAAATGCCCGGCTTCTATAGTAACCTAACGCATACTAGACCGATGTTTGTTTTGAAAACGTACCTACGTACAGATTGTCTGCTATGGAATCGCGTGAGGTATAAATATAAAGATATTCAATTTTGCTTTCAGTGGTGTCGTTTTGTGTATTTTACACAACCCAATCTACTTCCTACCTATGTTTTAAATAAGTGCGAAATTCATAAAATATAAATGTAATCATAGATAATGTATCTATTTTCATTAACGAGTCATAATTATAAATACTAAACCAACGTCAATAATTTCCTGATGCCAATGGTATTACGAACAGAACATCAATAAAATGCAAATAAAAAAATGCACCCAGCAATTTTTGGGGTAAAATGTACCTATAAATTACAATTTCTTTTATATTTGCTTAGATTACATACCTAGTATCATAATCATTTATATTGACCGCCCTAGAATTATTTTTGGATTTTGGCGCACTGAAATACGCAATGAGCAAAGTAATAAATGTCTAGGTAAGTAGATATGGAACTTACATTTTGTACAATAGAATATTAAATCTTAGAAGAAGCCTTTTTTCTTTTCCGCTGATACGAAGATGCTTTTCCTTTTTGACGAGTATCTTTTATCCATTTTTAGGTAATGCGGTTTGCTACTTGTAAGAGAGTAAATATTCTTCGCACAATAACTGCAGTGTTAAGTCAGTTATCACAAGTTACCCTATAGGAAGGTAATAATACTCAATGAAAATTAGGGAATACTCTAGACAATCTTAGCAATTCAGTTTGAGCACATGTAATATAGAAAGCAAACAATTCATATCATTCAAAAAGACAAGAAGTATCTTTCTTTCGATCTGACTACCCCTTAAGGTTTATTCCTGCAATCACGTGTTCTACAAATACTCTTCACATTTGCGCATACCTCGAGATAATTCAGTTCTCGGAAAACAAGCAGTACTCTATTACAAATAGTCAATGATTCTACTGATTCATAGTACTGATTTTATTATCAGTGCTATAATTATTTAATCTATAGTGTCCCAGGGGATTGGTGTAATATATGTTGATATTGAAATAATAACAAGGTGAATTCGTATTCCAATCCTTTTTATTTTAATATATTTACTGCTACATGTTTCGGTCCCTCCAGATCATCCTCAGGCAATAATACGTCAAAGGTGTGCTATTATGTAAGATTGATGTGTCAAAAATTTTGTATGTGCAGTCTCTTACTTAAAATAAAAAGGATTGGAATACGAATTCACCTTGTTATTATTTCAATATCAACTATAATTATTTATTTTTGAATTAATAGCTTTCTTTGTAGTTTAGTAAATCAAATAAAATTACTGATGATACCTTATTAATTTGCATTTTAATTTCTGATTTTTATAAAAAAACATATGAAGTAGTGTTACTCTATACATTCAAGTTCATATGACAAACTAACTGATATTTTGAAAAGATCTGATTAATCGAACCGCTATCATTTCTGTAGCGCACTCAATTCGATGCTTGTGCTACCGTCCTAGTTATGGTTGTTCCAGCGGACGAGATCAAGGGGAAAACGCATTTTCCTCTTTCGGACGTTATTTGCTATCAGAAAGAAATGAAAAAAGAATGGTTTAATATTAGTAAGTACGGCTGAACCGTCGCCCTTGACCACTTTTTTATTTTTCCTTTTTGGAAGCTAAATAGAGTCAAACAAAAAATTTAAAAAAAGAAAATTAAAAAAAAAATAAAACGTTGGCGCAATTTTAAATACTGTTTTCAAAACAATCTCTTTATCAAATTTAAATTAATTTGATTGGTATGTCTAAAAACAGCTGAAAGAAATCCACGCCATCTACTGGCAGGGAATCTCATTGAAAGGCCATTCAGATTCGCCTGAACTGCCGTTATATCAATAAATTTATAGGAAATAAATTAGTTCTATTAGCGACATTAAATTAAAGATAGCATGTAATAAAATGTACTTTCAAAGAAATCATTGATTTAGTGTTCAATTTGAATCAAAGAATCCAATAAAGTACGCTATAACTCATTTTATATAGTTATTTCTGTTCTCGATATGCAACTTCCATTCTCGGAGTAACTTGGAGTTGCCTATAGCGTTTCATCCCGCAAACCTTACTAACGTAACACACAGCCAACTGAGCCAACCAACGCTATGAATACATTAAAAAGTTTGCGGTACTTGCAATAGTGATTTCTATTCGGTGCCCGGAATAAAACGTCCAAGAAAAACGGATATTGGAACCTTAGTATCGCTACGGGACTAACTCATTATATAATTTACGAACTTTAGGTGCGCCTCGGAGTAACTCGGAGAACGCTAGTTGAATCGGAAACTAGGTTCGGATTTATGGCACGACGCGACGTCTGTTTGCTTTCCAGATAGCGACTTTGTTTTCGAAAAACCGGACGTCATATCGTAATATAGTTCCGGGTAGTTCGGTTTTTAGTGCCACAACTAGTGACGATTTACTGCCGAATGGGGATTTTGAATTTTATCTATTCGTTTACTTTAGAGTGAATAGATATCTATTTACATAAATGAATGGAATTAAATTGTTTCACCGCGCTTTTCTATTTGCGAATATTATTTCTTTGTTAAAATTCGGAATATTTAAAGAAAATTATTAGAGCAGTCCTTTTCGTCACATTCATTTTTAAATATTTTTGTAAGTTAAATATACTGTGCTTTGAATGAATGAACTTTTGGAGATGTTTATTATATTGTAAAATGTTTTTGATTTCTTTTTAAATTACTGGTCTCTATTCAGGACTTTTAAGCTTTAATTCTCTGTCAATTAATGCTACAACAATTTTTTTTTATATAATTAATTGGTAAAAAGGAGGCGTAATGTAGATATCCACATATTTGACTATATTATTTTATTATTTATCAGGTTGTCTATTATATGAATTTTTTTAAAATGTGATATCTATGTAATTGAGTTTATTATTTTTTCCTATTTCTAAAGAGAATTGGAATGTTAGTATACATAGATACGACATCGAAAGAACGACATATTTCATAACTATGTGTTGTAGTTTTATTTGAAGTTGGTATTAAATCAAATGAATTTTTTATACATAGAAGCTGTTTTGGTTAATTATTTTGGAAATAGAGAAAGCGATTTCTAGAAGGAACTTTGTATGCAAGAAACTGTGGGTATGAGTGGAACAATTTTTTATGCAATTTAGGAAGTCCATATATTTTAGGTGGTACTGCATTATGTGTTTTTAAATATGTACCTTCTGAAGAATATATGAGATTTTTATTTTCTCAATTTCCAATTCTGTGCCTTGGTGCAAGAAGGGCTAATGTCAAAATCACTGGTTTTGAGATAATTAACTGGCAAAGAATAAATATTCAAATTTGTAGCAACACAAGATATAAAAGCCACCACAAAAACATGACATTGACATTTCTTGCACCAAGCGACAGAATGAATGTACTTCTTTTTTTTATAGTCACTAGTAGGAGTATGCATAGGACAAACGAAACAATACCTAAAACATAGGATACAAAATCATAAATAGTCAACTAGTATGACAGCTTTAAAAAAAAACATGAAATTGATAATAACCACACCTTTGATTTTAACAAAACTAAAATTTTAATGAAAGGAATAACCTATTACCGACAAAACATTTTAGAACTGATTTATATTAACAAAAATTGTGTGAATTTTAGAACAGACATAGATAATTTTTCAAAAATATACTCACACTTATTTTAAATGTTATAACAAAACTTTTATATAACTTGTATATGCCTCATTTGCCTACATGTAGTTTAACTTCACAAAAATATCAATTTAACAAAAAAAAAACGCCTGGTTTTACAAGTAATCTGTGATATGAAAAGATATGCCCTTCAATAACCTTACAATATTTGTACATTGTATCTTTGTCTTCATATATATATTATGTGTTTCTCTTTTACAAAATTCTAATTTGTTATCCGAATTATGGATTAAACACTACGTTGTTACTAAAATTAATAAACTAAAAGTCATTTATAAATAAAAATTTAAATACTGAACACGTTTCTTTTTATATAATTATATTTATTATATTCGACATCCTACTAAATAAATTGTCATTCTATGGAATACGCGGAAATGCCGCCTTTTGGATTGCGTCGTATCTTGATGGTCGAGTTCAATACGTACAGTTGAGACATACTTCAACGGCTGGTACTCGTGTGTATAAATCTGGGCTTTTACCTGTCACTTACGGTGTCCCACAAGGTTCCGTTCTTGGCCCTCTCTTGTTTAATCTGTATACAAATGATTTAGTAGAATTTATATCCACGGCTTGTGTTTTAATGTATGCAGATGATACCACTATAGTAAGTCTGGTGTTGATCTTATAGATACCGAAAGACTTACTACACAGCCATGAAGATATGTACACCTGGTGCTCTGCCACAAGTGCTTATTAATGAAAGCAAACTAATTCATGGTATTTCATACGAGACAAAGGCATGATACTACAGCTACAATAGAAATTAATGGTAGGTTGCTTCAGGGTGTTTAATCGATGAAGTTCCTTGGAGTGCACCTACAAGAAAGTTTGATCTGGGAAGAGCATTGCAAAGATCTTGCAAAAACTTTTAACAGCAAAGCATTTTTATTTAGATCTCTTAGAAAACAGTGTGTCCACTAGTGTCCTACTTGCTGTTTACTTTGCCGAAATTCAATCTAGACTGATGTATGGTATTCTTTATGGGCAATTCACCGTGGTGTCAGCGAGTTTTCTTGGCTCAAAAGCGTTTAATTAGAGTCATTTATTGTATTTCACCTACTACTTCTTGTAAACCATATTTCAACTATCCAACATATTGCGGTGCCCAGCATGTATATTTAGAAGCGTTGTGCTATGTTCACAAGAATAAAATCAATATGGAACTAATGATACTTATCATTCATATAATACCGACAAAGCATTATTTTCATAATTCTAAATTAATTTGAGCATTGTGGGAAAAGGTTTAGAGCATGTGGGCCATAGATTATATAATATGTTGCCTCATAACCTAAAGACTAATGAAACTCTTAATATTTTAGAGCAAATGTCCAAAAACATCTTTAAATAAGTGTTGCTATTCAATAGATGAATTTTAGTTGATTATTTATGATTTTAGAATTTTTATATATTTTTTTCTCTTATTAGGATGAACCTTAAAATTATTATTACTTTGTAGAACAAAGTGCTTAATTTATTTTTTGTTATTAATTAGGATCTTGTTTTTATTTTTTGTTATTACCAAATTAAGAATTACTTTTTGTTAATGGTATTAGGATAATTTGATTTTGATTTATTTTCTTATGTATAGTTTTATTTTTCTCAATTCTTTGTAAATTATTTTTTCTTTTTCTTCTTTGACTTATCTGATTATTATTATAGATTAATAAACATTACTTACTTACTTACTTACTTACTTATTTAATAAGTAATTGCAAAAACAAAATCGTGGTTTATTTCATTGATTATTTTGGCAATGTGATAGTTTCACATCAAAAATGTTTCTGATTAACATGTAATACGAAAAAAAGGAACTAATAATGTGTTTGGCAATGCCGTAGCTGAGTACACTCATCTACACGTCTAGGCATCGACAAAATAAGATGGTTGATATCTGCTTGTGGCACCTCGTTCCAAGCAACTTGAACTTCATGGATTATCTGTGCCAGAGTCTGTGGAGGATTGGTACAAAATGGACAGTCTCCTCCCCATGATATCTCACATATAGTCAATGGGGTTTAAATTCTGTGAACGGGGTGGCCACGGCAAAACATTAACGCCTGCTTCTTGGACAAAGTCCTTAGCTCGACGAACAATATGAGGACTTGCGTTGTCTTGGTGAAAAAGAACGTGTGAAGTGGTGATGGGCTACTGTAGGCAATAGCCCCTCAAACCATTACTCCAACAGTTCTATGTACGTGCCTCTCAACAACAAACGCAATATCACGTGTGCTCTCCACGCAGGCGTTGTACCCTTCTACGGTCATCTTGACGCTCTGTGATACGCGTGCGATTGACCAGTTGATTTTTTCTGTGTCTCTAGCCTTCTTCTGTTCACACACTGCGCGAACTGTAAGCATTTTGTTGCGCTTAAAACTCGTAGACGGACGAGCAATAACTAAACATTTTTGCACTAGTCAGCTCTCATAAACAGACTAGGAGATAATTGTTTTTTTCGAAAAAAATTATTAGGTATAAAAAGTTCACATCCTTACCATAGCCTTCTTTACATATAGTCATTCTGATGTCAAAAAATTAAGTTGAACAAATTATACCTTCTAAGCGCAACATTTCCAATGTCACTGAGTATATGTAGTTATGTATTGTCTTTGTTAATTTGTTATCTGAATAGTGGATTGAACATCACGTTGTTGTTAAAAATAATGTTAAGTTAAAAGTCATTTTATAAAGAAACTATAAATACTGATCAGCGTTTTTTTATTATTATAGTTTAATAGGTAATTATGAAAACAATTCGATGGTTATCAATCTTGTAAGTCTTTAACATCTTGAAAAGGACAATAAAAGTCGATGAATTAATTCTATTTTAATTAAATAAAGTCAAAAAATCCACTACTATTCCTGATTTTTTATTTATATTTATAAAGTGTAATGATATAAACATATTTGTAAGTAAATATTTGTGTGTATGTAAATTAATGATAAATGCTTAACATTCTTATTACGTTTCCTTCAACACCATAAATTTTGAGGTCGCATTTTCAAACTACAACTCGCTTTTTTTGCGTACTATGCAACGTGTGTATAAATTGTCGCAAAAGCTACACGTAGCGACATACTTCGTTCGTTTCTGAATCGAAAATCTAAATGGTAAAATATTGTACCTATGCTTCATAGTTTTCACGAGGTTCTGAAGTTCGGTTTTTTAGTTCCTTAATAAGCGTTTGTGTTCGTTATTGGTCGGTATTAGATAGCTGCATATTTTGAATTTAGACGATTTCTTATTCCTGTTTTTTCCGCAAACAATTTCTTTTTGATTTTGAGAGCCTGGTTTCAACATTTCTTCATAAGCATCCTCTCATGAAAAACACATTTGGTAACATTGTAGGACAATGACTTTGTATTCTAATTTGATTTCAATCAAAACCATTACTGTCAAATTTTAACATTAATCTGAAGTGTTCAATTTTATGCAAGCTCTGCTCTTTTTCGTGATTACTCGTATTCTCTTGATTATTTTTTCTTTTTATCGTTCTCTTATTATTGTTTTGTGTAATTACAATGGTTTTTACATTTAATGAATATGCCGATATGTATATGGCACACGGTTTTTGTAATGGAAATGCTAACATGCAAAAAAAGGAATATCGCGTAGCGTTTTCCAAACCGGAGACATCCTACTGGAAACGTATTTCGACGGCTGGACCAACGTCTACGTGAAAACTGGTTCGTTAAGCAAAGAAATGCCAACGCTGGTCGACATAGACAACGGCGTACATTACAACTGGAAGAGGAAATTCTAGACTCAGTATATGAAGATCCCTCCGTCAGTACTCGACAGTTGGCGTCCACATTCAATATCCGCAGTAATAGGACCGTTCATTTGGTTCTACGTGAAAAACCTTCTTTATCCCATACCATATAACTAACGTGCAGCTCTCTCTAGAAAACGATAATCATACCACCGTTTAAACTTTTGTCATAGTATCTTAAATAGTGTTTCAAGGAGATGGCGACTTTTTAAGAGGTGTTCTTTGGACCGACGAGTCTATGTTACCAGAGATGGTGTACTTAATACCCATAATTTTCACCATTGGCAGATGCAAAACCTCATGCGTTTCGGGAATACGCGTCACCAAAGAAAGTTTTCAGTTAATGTTTGGCTGAGGTATAATAAAATCACCGTGTCGTTGGCCCAATCCTATCTGCCAAATCAACTTGATGCCAACGGGTATTTAAATGTTATTAGAACAAGTTATTTGACGAGATGCTATTGAATATACGCCGGTAACATGTTTTACATGCATGATGGAGCTCCGCGCACATTTTTCTCGTAATGTGAAGAGTGGTTGGATGAAACTTCCCCTAACAGGTGGATTGGTCGCGGTGGTCTATCTTATTGGCCTGCAAGGTCTCCCGACCTAAATCCTTTAGACTTTTTTTGTTTGGGTTTCATAAGATGAAGTTTACGCAACACCTCCACAAGACGCTGACGAAGTTATAGGACGAAGTTTAACGCGGCAGTATTAAAATTACACCGGAAAGGCTTGAACAAGTAATACAGACAATACCTCGTAGATTGCAAATGTGTTTACAAACAGACGGATATCAATTGAACATATGCTTATGGTAATAGTGTCGCGCGTAATTTATACAAAGAGATGCGTTCGAAAAATCAAAACTACTAATTCTGTTTTAATAAAGCTTTCTTATTGCTTTTCCCTATGTATCATATTCATTTGTGTTATCCAATTTGTCATTTGTAATTCTGGTCTGTCAATTTTGACAAGTATTGTAACTACCATTACGGTAGTATACTACTACAAAGTGTGCCAATGTATGTTACTTCAAAGTGGCTCTGAAGACCATGAAGCATAGTACCTATATTTTACCATTTAGATTTTAGATTCAGAAACGAAGGAAGAATGTCGCTGCGTACAGCTTTTGCGACAATTTATACACACGTTGTATAAAATACAACACATTCCTACCAAATTTCGAAATTCGCCGCGTTTCAGTCCATTTGTATCTGTTATTAAGCAATTTATAACAAATTTTTGGCGCCCAGCGTGGGGAGTGTGATAAAACTTATTTTTTTTATGTTACTTGTATGTCAAATACAATAAAATATACGTCCACGTTACAAATAATACATAAATATCGATACATTTCTGTTAAAATTTTCTGAGCAAACTACTTAATCATAGCTTCTTTCGCACCATAAATTCGCATCTCATCTCCTATATACCCACACACACGTTCAATCACACCAACGCTCTACAACATCAATTTCCAGCGATTTATCCGCCATAAGACCGGCATTAACCGGCAATGACCAACTTAATCGACCCATAAGACCGAAACTTTACGACCTGTACAAACAAAACCCCGCGCTTTAATCCCGTGTAAGCCTGTTGTTGTGTGCGGATCTAGGCAGATCCGGGAGTTCGCTCGAGTGGTTCGAAAGACGCCGCGTGGCTCAAGCGGCAAGATTTCGCGTTATCGAAGCAGGCGCCTATAACGTTTCGGTAGTGGAAGTACCGGAGGCGATCCGGTTCAATCGAAACTCGTATAGTAAGTCGGAGCGAAGGAAGCCTGGGAGATCCTTACGCGGATGGTGGAAATTCGTGGTGTGCTTTAAGTTGTTCCGAGAGGTGATTCCGCTGTTGTAGTACATTGTACAGCTCTTTCTTTCGTCTCATTGAAATTTTACAGTCTCTAATCGAATCTAATTCTATAATCTAGAAATATTTATAGCCACTGCTCTTTCGGTAAGAAGCCGTAAAAATGGAGCGATGTTTTTCTTGATTGAATTAAAATGAAAATGCAAAATGAATTTTTCAAAATAAAAAAGAAAACAAAATTAGCTAGCTCAACGGATGAAATTTTAAAGAACGCAAAAAAACTATGAACCTTAGAGTTACCCTCGCAAATTAAAATTAGAATCTAACCACGACAAGTAAAATGTGAGTGAATGAAATCTGACTTTATTAATTACCCGGAAAATAGAAAAGTTTTAATTAAAAATAAAAGAGCAGAAGTTTCAACCGAAAGATGCTAATTAACAATCAATTTTATTTTTCAAAATGGGTTAAATTACAATTTGTGCAGAAAAAAAAAACCTTGAACTGAAGGTTCTGGCCTAAAATAAAAACTGCACTTGACTCTAAATTAAAATAGGACAATGCTATTTCCTATGCAAAACAAAAGTTTTGTTTGTTCAGGAAGATTGTCCAAATTCTTACAATTTCTATGCACGTAGTATCAAATTAACATAAACTAAATGCAAGAACAATGCTTCTACTCACCCAACCGAGGTGATTGATAAATAAAAATGAGTCAGCAAAATTGAATAACGGAAAATTGACTCTTTAAACTATAATGAGAAAAAAAAATAAACTAAAAATCGATCTTCCCGAACAAAAATAATAATAATCTTATATCTATAAAGTGCAGTCTTCAATATATTAACAATTATCACAATAAGAATTCCTTGATTGGCTATGTAAAATTAATTCAGAAATGTTAAATTTACTAAATCAAAATGGATAACAAAATGGCAACAAAGATTGAAAAATACGTCTACTCACGACAATAGTCGAACAAGGAACTCCTTAACAAAACTCTACAATTGTTTTTCTTACACTAATCCCTCTCTCAAAATCGTACAACGCAGTCGTATAAAAATACGCCAACATTCAATGTGAATGGAATCCGCATTAAACATACAAGCAAACACCAGACAAATAAATAAATGGAATTAATTTAAAAAAAAACAACACTAAATTGAATAAATCAAACAATAAACTCTTTAACTAAATTTATACAAAATAAAATTATTGTGAAAATTCTCGGTACATTGAAATCAAACGAACGGAGTAATCATAACAACAAAAGTATGCAACTTAAAAATACACTCAGCGGTAACGCGGGTAGTCTAACCATAGCAGTACGTTTGTTTTAAATTGAAAATTTTAGAATGCCGGGGTATTTGTCGGAAATGGGGAGTAACTAGAGTTGATGCTCTATGAAAATTAAATGCATAAATATAAGACACCTCCACAAGTAAAACTCGAACTTACAATAAAGTATTTAATAAAAATATATATGAAAAATATGAGCGGATGTGCGGATGTTCACTAACAAATAAACTATTTTGTTTTATCTGCTTAATTTTTAAGAAAAAGGTCAGTGCGTGGAATAAACAAGAGTTAAATGATTTAAAGGATATATCAGAGAGGATAAAGAAACACGGATATTCCGTTTCTCACATGAATGCATGCGTGGATTTTAATGTTCTAGGAAAAGTGGACATACGTGATATTACAGTGAGATTACGTAAATTAAGTACAAAGAATGATGAAAAAAAAGTCGTCATTATTTTGCGTCTTAATTACGTTTATAAAAACTGTGAAATCTTATCCTACTGTTGACAGCCTAAAATTGAAAAGTGAATTTTCAATAATTTATGAGCGCGATGATACGTGTGACGTAGGTGTAGGCGATGTTTTGCCACTTTAGTGTTCATAACAGACTACAAACTTAAAAAAAGTGTTTGAGGAAAACGTATAAACTGTTGGATATTATTTGTGACAATCCCCATGGTCGACAGCAGAATGTGAACGATGTTTTTTCCACTCTCAAACGTATTAAACACTTTTCTGAAAAGCACAATGTCAGAAAATCGACTTGAACGCATTTTTACACAAGTCATAGACGTCTTTTCCAGTATGAAAAAATAGAAGAATTGATTTATGTACAAAAAAGGCAAGTTCTTATTTTGTGCCCACCCTCTTTCATAACTCACGAGCCGCACTGATTTTAATTCCCAACGGATGGATGATCAAGGGCCATAGCATAACTCCTATGTGTTCCGATGAACCTAGTTCCGATTGCACGCTCTTTTTTGTTCCATCGAAGCTTAATACTCCCACTACAATCGATTTTGTAAATGCCCGATCTTTCATTGAGATCAAGTTTATCTTTCGGGTTGCCTAAAAGGCTATTTTACAATGATAATTCGTGCCCTGATGCAAATCTAAAAATTTTGTCCTTTAGAAAATATCGGCTGCAATCTTTTAAAATAGGATGAAAGGTAATTAACAATCTTTTGCGTTTTGCAATTTTAAATGTTTCCATTTCTTACATAGTATTATATTGAATTTCTTTATACTCCAGACTACACCTGCAGAGAGTTACCATTATAGATGATAGAAAGCCGTCTACAGATTCTGTGATACTCTGAAAGCTAAAAAAAAAAGTAAATGAAGTATGTTTGTATGCACGTGCCATCACCGCACATTTGCCAGTATTATGTTAAAATATACACTATGCATGGAATACAAATATTTATGAAAAAAAATAGCATTGAAACGTAGAAAATATCCACGACAGGTGAGTATATGAAATACATACAAATACGTTCTTTGCTTATCAATCTGCTAGTATTTCTGCTATGTTATTTATTTGTTTATGTTGGGATTTCAATGATGTTTGACGTGTGTACTTGCGTAACGTTTGCCAGTGGTTACTTGAAAACTAACGCGTTTGATCTTCACAGAAGGAAGGAGTGACAACTGTATTCATCGTTTTCCCCTGCCCTTCTCTGTTATATAACGTGAACCACAATTCACGGCGGTAATTTATCATTTTTGCTCCATTATTGCTCGCAAAAGTTTCTAGCTAACGTCAGCGCAAATACGAAGGCACCTACAAAACCAACACTGCCTCAAATTGGGCGTTGGAAATCTAAGATAAAGCTAATAAAAGGGCTAGAATTAATTAACTTCAACGACCGCACACACACACACAAACACGTATACACTAACGTCACGCTGACTGCACGAGACACCGAGCTCGATCAGACAAAAGAGTCGCCAACCAGAAGAGAGCCCCGTTGGAATTTCACAAAGAGAAAGCAAATATTACCCAGCGACGTGGGTTTTCCCTCGACGAAAAAGGGGTTTTTCCGGCGTAAAGGTTCCGATCCTGTTTTCGTAACTTTCGTTTGATAAAATGACGGTTTTCTGGTCTTATATACGCGGTAGGATAAACGAAACGCGAAATGTATATATCCTGAAATAAATGGATTTTAATAACGTAAATGTAAAATAGGAATGTTTGTTTTTTTTTTTTGATAAGAAGAAGTTATTCAGAAATATATTCGTGAATATCTAAATGAGTTTCAACCCCCTATAAATGTCAGCGGAGTTCTTACTTACAATTAACTCTGCACAGAAAAAAAAAATAATGTGGTAAAACTAAACAAAGATTAGATAATTTGACTAATTTATTTAGTCAAAAATTAGATAAATAATTAAAATTGTTAAAATATCTGCAGGGCGAGTTTTTTTATCTTGAGACTACGGAATATCTCTAAAACACTGCATCAAATCAAAAAAAGATCTCAACAAGATTTGTTATAATGTAGGGGGCTCACTGAATGGTGCAGAATTTGTATTGCAGATTCGGATTTTACGCCATGAAGTATGTAGTTTTGTTTGAATCTTTTTTTTTCGATTCGTAACAGATTGCGCTGTAATCAAAAAACATCAAAAAAACATGATTGTGAACGTCTAAAAAAATACACAAAAAAAAAGAAGCAAGCAAACATGATTTGTGTTTTTTTATTTTAACATAAACTAACATTTCAAAAAAGCCATGTGTTCGAAACTGTGCCCCTTCACTTCGATACATTTATTTATTCGCAATGGAACGCTATTCAACGATACAAAACCGTACTTTATTCAGTAACTTGAAAGCTGTGAATACTTACACGTTGTCCGATCCCCATTTAGATTATTAATTATTTCCCAATACAATTAGTTAGTGTTGAATATTTGGATCGATGAAGTTATATTAATGTTTAAATTAATTAGCCTACCATCCTTCAAATACTTCCTGATTAAGTAGGCCATACTTTTTTTTTAATCGTCGGTTAAAGTGCATGCACCCAGTCATCCCTTTGACTCACCAAAACGTGTGTAAAAAAATATTAATTTTAAGTTGCCTCTCTGAAAACGTTGAATTGAACACAGAGGATTTTAATTAATTAAAAAAAAAAAAGATATAATGCAAAAAAGGGAAACACAGAGAACGATTTTGTAATTACGAGTGTTACTTTGGCACTTAAAATTCTATGCGTTTCGATATGTACTTGCCGATCACACATCCATTGTTCCTTGCGTTATTATTTTCACCTTATAAATGTTTTTTTTTAACATTATATTATTATAATTATTTTTGAATTCTTTACCAGAATTTAGGAAATGATGACTGTGATTAGAGTGACTCGTTCTTTTGAATCATCAATATACAAGATATTTAAATTGTAATATACCGCAACTGGATACGATCTCTTTTAGTTCTTCAACAACAAAAAATTGAAAAAAAGAATGTTATAGATAATACGATATTACTTAATAGAAATGCACAAGAAAAGAAACCATATTATGTTATATATTAAGTAGAATGTATAATATTAATTATTATAAAATAATTTATACAGCTACCTCTAAATAAAGATTTTGACTCAATTTAAATTTCTTTGATTTCGCACTTGCAACTACTTTTCTATATACCTCCTTCTAATTCCCTAGATTTTTTTTTCTTTTCCTACCAAGAATTGTAGCAGATCTATAAACTAATATCATGCACTTGCATGCAGAGAAAGTATGCTTATTTTTAAGAACAATTCTGCAAAATTAATCAACATTTTATATATGTGCAAGATATGTCAAAGTTTTTTGAAATAAAAATATTACTATTTGGCATTGTGGTAAATAAACATAACAAGAAGCGAGTTATGCTCTAGATAATTATATTTTTAATAGTGTATATAATACAATTGATTGCCTGATAGTGATAAAAATAAATAATTAAAAGTGATTTGGCAGGGCAAGTATAATACAAAATGCCATTCAAAATAAGGTTTTTCTTTATCGTATAAATTGCATTGAGTGCTTAATATATATTTTGCAGAATATCAATTTGCCACCAAGTTATTGCTCCGTAGGTTATGGTTGGACAGCAAAGACGATGGAGTAGTTTTGGAGATAACCCCCAAGATTTCGTACATAAGTCCCTTCGGCATCTCCACAAGGACAGTTTGGTTTTGTGGATAATCCTTCCAGGTGCAGATATTCCAGGATAATGTCTTAATTAAATGTAAAAAAAGACGCTTAGATATTTTACTGAAATGAAAATGACGTATTTGTATGTTCCGTTTTTACTTCAAAATAACAGATCTTAATGGCATCGACGTCTGCCAAAATCATTATATTTTGCCTAAGAATTTTCAAACTCTACTGCCAGAAGGATCCTGTCCCTACAATCTGCTGTTTTGAGCGTGTTTTCATCAACAGAGTACAGTGGAGAGGGTGCCAAAAGCAGTTTTTTGTGCTACTTATTCTAACATAATAACCCACGCCTTCTAATTAACAAACTCCGCTCAAAAGGTTAACGAAATACGCAAAAATTAAATGGGATAACGCATATTTACCCCCATTAAGATTGCACGCGCAGATAAATTTACATCCTTCCCGCAAACGGCAGGTTGATAAGCGGATGATTGCGGTAAAACAAAGGGTGTGCCTCAGGCACAAAGGAATATCTTAAAGTAAAAAAACAAAAGAGACGAGCTGTTTGTGATCCACGTTAATTATAAAAATTTATATAATATATGGGGAGATAAAACAATATTACATATCATTGGACTTTCCAATGAAACAATATATCAGACATCAAGATAATTATAGATATTTTGTGATTATAGCAGTTCTATATGAGATATTACTTATATAAAAAAATATGAAATAGTTTTTTTATAATTCACTTTGTAATGAAGATGTTCTTATGGTAAGTGAAAATAGTGTGTTTATTAGATTATAAACTAGAACAAAAAAAGGATGCTCCAAAAAATTTAGTTCATTAATAATATATTAAGTTTCGATTTCTGAATAAATAAAAAAATATTTCAGATTGAATACTAGATTTCTTTTGTGTGTGTTTTCGTGAGAGCAGGTCTGCATTAACAGCTATACATGCCTTTTTAACCTGAATTAAAGAAAACTGAAGCGCTCGCACCCTGAGCGATCTTTGTGACTCAGCAGGGATTTGAATTGCGTCAACCATTCTGTTTGCTTTCAAAGTTGCATAATTATGGATAAAGGTTGGGCTTGGAGTGGTTTAAATCTACATTGTGAGCGTAATCAATCCGTTCATTGTCGTCATATCATTAATAATAGTATATGGGTTGTTAAATATTAATTTAGAACCGTTAGGATTCGTGTGGGGTTCCTCAGGCTTCATATGGGCGCTGTACTCTGTTTACCTATAAGTTGCAGATTTTGATCTACGTTTCTGAAATAGTATTTATACATTTTCTTACGGTGATTATTTTTTCATTAATATGTAGTTACAACAATAAGGATAATACTGAGAAATTGTAGAGACCAATATACTTGACACCATTAAGTTTTTTTAGTTACCCCGAGTGATTCTTTAATACTGCGTAAAACGAAGTATCTGCAATCTTCATATTCGCAAATGATATTAAGGCCTATATCATTGTCTTGGCGCTATGTCTGAAATAATGTACTGTAAGTTTTTGGGTATTCATTTTGATAACATTTAACATTGGAAAACCACTGTAACAAATTAATCTTGAAACATTTGAAACAATTTTACCCCCCCATTTATTGCATTATAAAACTTAGTCTGTCAATTGTCCTCTTTTTAGGAATGGGTTAAGGAGGTTTCTGCATAATATACATACGCTTTAACTGGCGCACTTTTGATTGACCAGCGAGACAGTGTGTTGGTTGTAAGTGAGTAATCTAAATGTACCCCAGCAGTTTTCAACAAGCTACCTAAGAATAGGGTGGAAGGAATATCACAGATGCTACCATTAAACATATTCGAATAGATAAGTGCGTATTCTAATCTCTTAATATTGTAAGGATTACTGGTTTAAAAAACTTTGAAATAAACTGTAGAGTCAGCGCCATTGGGTGTCGATATATATGAACAGTGTTGTGTACATAACAAACATGTGAGTTTTACTCGTTATAGTTTCCAGTAGAATACTAGCAAATTATTATACTGATTGAACTATTAGTAACCAACCAACAGATACCAGCCCAGGCATATGATGGTGAAGTATCCGAGAAACACCGATGCGCAAACGACGGATACGTCATAACATCTATACCGCTACGCATCAATATCCCTGCTGCGCACTCCCTGGAGTATGCCTCCCGATACGCACTTCCCAAACATTGTAAAACTATAAAAATATGACAAAACTATTAATTACAAATAAGTTTTCTTATTTAT